>LTDI01000192.1:0-125566 GCA_001654545.1 Fusarium agapanthi
ATAAGTAATATACTATTCTAGGCACTCTTTCTTTATTACTATAGTTAGTCTAGGCTTTCTTATTAGCTTTATTTTCTTATATTTTACTAATTTAAGGATTCTAGTAATAGTTATAGCTAAGATCTTAACTCCTTAATTACTAAGCTTACTAAAGATATTAGTAAGTATTTTTTCCTTACTAAATTAATCTAAGCTAACCTTAGTAATAATAAGGCTATGATTTTTATTAGTATTCTTTATAGGCTACCTAGGTTAAGGTTTATCTTTTAACTAAGTATTAATAAGTCTAAGGGGACTTTTATTAGGCTTAAAGCCTGCCTTAATTGCCTAAGAATATATCTTATTAATTATATATTTAGGGATACTAGTAAAAAGCTTAATTTATACTATAGTTTTCCCTCCTTTACCTAGCGCTTTTAACATTACTACTAAAGCCTAGGTTATAATATCTATATATATATATAGTATCTTCTTTATAAGTTAAAGAGGGAAAGAACAGTGTAAAAATCGCTCCTAGAAAATAGCTAATAAAATCAGCAGGGATACCCTATCTAAGTTTATAGGGGTAGTTGCTAATCCCTCTTAGCCAGCAAAGACTTTTAAGACGGACCTCCGTATAAGTCTAAGAATTACGAGAACCTCGACGCTGATTGCATATATCAAAAGAGCTTTGACAGGGTGCTCGTTTTAGTGGGCTACAGTAGACCCGGGGTGTCCATCGTAAGCCCAGCGGGGAATTTTGCCGTCCCGCCTACAGTAACCGCATAAGGCTTAAGTTTAGGAATAAGCTTTAACTTAAAGTTAGTCTAGATAACTACAGATCCTACACTCCACCCAATGATTACTCTGTATCGTTGTTGTTTTGTCGTGGTATAATACTCGGAGTTGTCCTATCTAATCTTGCCTGAGTGTTGGGTCGTTTCATAGAACCAACAGCCACGAGCAGGGGTCGCGAGAACTGATCATGTCAGTTCACGGCGCGTTCGCCTCAAAATGAATGATAACTACTACCTTTCCAAGTTGTCTCAGACCCAGATTATTGAGCGGAGCAAGGCCTCGGACAGCAAAAAAAACCCGTATCGCGCGTACAGAGACTAGAGTGACCCTCATGTTTATCTCGAAGGATTGCGGGCCATGCATTGCATTGTATGTTTGGGGGTCAGTTTGTTTTCTTTTTGATGTATTTCTCCGGGAATACAATCGCAGTTGTACTCTGTAGTTAGATCAGAAATCTGCAGCATCAGCCTGGTTAGCAGGGCCACGGAAGATATTTATCGTTCCTTGCAAGGTCGCAGTGCATTAGTGCTCGTTTCTCACCTACATATGAGTCGATGGAGAGATGCTGATAGTTCCAAATAGGAGGGAGTATTAACACTGCCTTACGTGCCTCGGAATGGGAGACAACTTGTCAAAAGCAATTCCTGACAACTCAACTCAACTACCCAGTATCCGTACCCAGCCCATGCAATTAAACGCCCTGGTTCTAGGCTCCATCTGTATTGCATACTGTAAACAGGCAATCTAGCGAAAGCCAACCCGGACTAATCAATCCGATTTAAGGTATCCCGAGCAGCATCTCGAGTTATCTCACTTACCTACACACGAGACTCTTCACCTTACAACAGCCAAGTCTGCCAAGATGCCATTCCACGATAGTGAGTTTGGCTTGCTGTACATGAACCGAGACCGGTTCGACTTCAATCTTCACTTTGAACAGCTCTTCTTCTCTATTCTTCCGTGCACCTTGTTTATCGTATGCTCACTATGGCGCGCTCTCACTCTGTCACGCAAGCCCCTAGTGGTTCATGCACCACTATTCCAGCTCATCAGATTGGTATGTCGTCGCCAAAATATAGATAGGTTCATTAATTCTGATCAACTAACTTTGGTATCAGGGAGCTATCATAACCTGTGTTGGTCTTCAGATCGCGCTGCTGATTCAAGTAGGCATGGGCTCGTTCCATGTCACTCCAATCTTCATCGCATCTTCTGTTCTCAATCTCGTAGCAGCTTTGGCCATGGTGATGATCAGTTATACTGATCATAACCGGAGTCCACGTCCCTCGATCCTCTTAAACACCTTTCTGTTCCTGACTCTATTGTTCGACATTGCCCAGTCCCGCACGCTCTTCCTGCTCTCTGAGAGTACACCTGAGATTACCTACAGTGCCGTCTTCACAATATCTTTGGCTGTCAAGGCCGTCATTCTGTTCCTGGAAATCAAGTCAAAAAAACAAATGGATACAGTGGGACAGAGATGAGCATAGCCCTGAAGAAACCAGCAGTATCTTCTCACTCGGCGTCCTGTCATGGCTAAACAGTATTTTCTTGCAGGGTTATAGATCGACACTATCCATGGATGATCTTTACCCTCTGGATGTTGCTCTGCATAGCAAGAAACTCCATGATAGGTTCATGACCAACATGGACTACAGAAAACTCAAAGGAGATAGCTACGGTCTCGTCAAAGTCCTCGTCAAGACTCTTATTGTCACTCTCCTTTTTCCAATTCCTTTGAGACTCGCTCTTCTAGGCTTCACCTTCTGTCAACCATTCGTCATTGAAAAGCTGTTAGATCATCTTTCGCAGCCTGAAATCGAAGCCAATGTGGGCTATGGTTTTATAGGTGCTGCAATCCTGATCTACCTTTGGTATGGCTGTCTCGGCAGCTCTTTGCTGGTACGTCAGATCATAGTTAGAAAGTCTTTAGATCGAGACTGACATATAATAGGTATCTTCACCACCGCATGCGAGCCATGACTAGATCCATATTGGTGCCAGAAGATATTTTCCAGAGCCACACAAGCCCGCATTGGAGCAGACGACCATAACCCTGCCCTAACTCTGATGAGTACCGATATAGAAAGAATCAGACTCGGCCTCAGAATGCTGCATAATGTCTGGGCAGGCGTTATACAGGCTGCCCTAGCTGCCTGGATGCTGTATATCAGGCTGGGACTAGTCTTCCTAGTACCCATAGGAGTAGTTGTGGTATGCTTCACTCTCTTAGGAGTTCTGGTAAACTTCACAGGAGATTCTCAGAGAGCGTGGATGACAGGCGTGCAGAAACGCGTCGGTTTGACGGCTACAGTCATTGCTGGAATGAAGAACCTCAAGCTTTCCGGTCTGGCTTCCACTGTGAGCTCCTTCGTACAGAAGTTACGAGTAGAGGAGCTTGCTGCTGGTGCTCAGTTTCGCAAGATCTTCATCGTAGCCGCTATGCTCGGTTTCACACCCATGCTGATCAGTCCTCCCCTAACCCTTGCGTTTACTCGGGCTTCACTGGATACCTCAAAGGTCTTCACAAGTCTAGCATTTTGATGCTGCTTACCAATCCCCTCTCTCAAATCTTCACCTCCATACCCGAACTCGTCTCTGGAATCGCCTGCATTGGACGAATCCAGGCCTTTTTAGAGTGCGAAACCCGCCATGACTTCCGCCAAGTCCTGTCTGATTGCAAGAAGAATCTCACTTTTACTGAAATCGAAACAACACCTGACTCTAATATGATTAGCATAAAGAACGGCAATTTTGGCTGGAAAGAAAATGTCTTTGTTCTTCAAGATATCAACGCACATATCAAAAAGTCTTCTCTCACCATGGTAGTTGGTCCAGTGGGTTCAGGAAAGTCAACTTTCTGCAAGACACTTCTGGGTCAGATTCTATTCAGCCAAGGGAGTGTATTGTTGAGTATGAGATACCCTCGCATCGGGTTCTGCGATCAGACTGCTTTTCTATGGAATGGGACCATTCGCGACAATATTCTTGGCTTTTAATTATACTATGAAAAGAGATACAACTCAGTCATCCAGGCCACAGCATTGTCAATGGACTTTGCCAAACTCGCTCAAGGAGACCAAACCAATGTCGGATCGGATGGCATTACCCTGTTAGGAGGTCAGAAGCAGCGGGTGTCCTTAGCACGTGCCTTGTATCTAGAGTCTGACTTGGTGATATTGGACGATGTGTTCAGTGGTCTCGATGCAGATACAGAGCTGCACGTTTTCCAACGAGTATTCGGACCCGGAGGCTTACTTCGAGAGAAACACACGACCGTTGTGTTGTGTACCCATAGCGTTCGCTTTCTCCCATTCTCTGACCACGTCATCGCTCTTGGGGACAACACCATCAAGGAGCAAGGCAGCTTCAAAGAACTTGTTGAGCAAGGAGGCTACGTCAAGAGTCTCGGCATACATGATTCAGCTGAAGGTGACGACAGTGACGCTGTGTCCGAAACAGAAGCCTCAAAAGAACAGACTGAAGCACAAAAGGATGCACAAGGCTCACCAGACGGGTCCCCAACCGCCGAAGTCAGCCTCGATGACCCGAACCGTGCAACGGGCGACATGGCGGTTTACAAGTACTATTTTATGAGTATGGGAATTTTGGTGGCCTTCTGCTGTTTCTTCTTGGCTGCGCTCTGGGGTTTCTTTACCAATTTCCCCACCATCTGTAAGCGAACAATGCTTCAATCTGTCACTATTCTTCACATAACTAATGGGCTTATCTACAGGGATCAAGTTTTGGACTGATGATATATCATCCGACACTCGAAGTCACTCTCATGCGTACTATGTTGGCATATACGCGTTGTTGCAGGTCTCCGCTCTGATCTCTCTGTTACTCCTCGGCATCACTCTGTTTATCGTGTCGACTAAGAGAGCTGGTGCGAATCTGCATCATGACACACTCAAAACATTAATCCAGGCCCCATTGTCATTTTTCACACAGACTGACACCGGTGTTATTACCAATCTTTTCTCACAAGATCTCAACTTGATTGATACTGAACTTCCAGATGCTTTGTTGAATACCTTGTTCTGTGTGAGTTATGAAATAAGAAATGCCTAGTATTACTACTACTAACATCAAGGAATAGGTTTTCCAAGCTCTCGGACAAGCTGCAGTTATGCCAATCTCATCTGCATACTTGGCTATCAGTTATCCATTCCTGGCTGTTATACTCTACTCGGTGCAAAAGTTCTATCTTAGAACTTCTAGGCAACTAAGACTGCTCGATCTCGAGGGTAAAAAGCCCCTTGTAGTAAGTAATATGGCAGAACCTTTCTCCATGGAGAATTTGATGACTTACAAACTCTCAGCACCCATTTCATGGATACCGTGAGGGGCATCACGACTCTGCGGGCTTTCGGTAAGTGACTGGCTCATCCAGCAAGTTTAACAAGCTGTCAAACTGGTAATTTATGGATAAATCATATTGATGATACGAAGGTTACATCTCCGAGGAAGTTTCTAAGAATGCTAGGCTACTCAATAGAGGCCAACAGCCCGCCTACCTTCTTGCCATGGTGCAGGAATGGCTCAATCTCGTTTTAGACATGGTATTCATGCTACTGGCAGCAGTATTAACGATACTTGCAGTTAGACTGCACTCAAATTCGGGTTTCACGGGTGCTTCTTTGGTTACTCTTATGAGTTTCGGAGAAAGTCTATCTGGTATAGTTATTTACTACACACGTCTTGAAAATTCCATAGGTGCCATTTCCAGGCTTAAGACTTTCAACGCGACAGTAAAACCTGAGGGCAAAGAGGGAGAGGACATGGTACCCCCTGAGAATTGGCCACAACATGGCAGCGTGGAACTGAACAACGTTTCAGCGAGCTATCAGTAAGCGCAACTCTCTTTCAAGTGCTAACAAGAGGATAATTGCTGATAAGAAACTTATAGAATAGAGAGCTCAAGCGATGGTGAACCTGATTTGGCCCTTGATAACGTTTGTCTGAGCATCAAACCAGGAGAAAAGGTTGCCATCTGCGGCCGGACAGGCAGCGGCAAATCAAGCCTTGTATCTTTGCTGCTGAAACTCCTCGATCCTCTGCCAGACACCCCCATGAAGGTCTTCTGATTGATGGTCTCCCACTTAACAGGCTGGACAGAGATGCCCTTCGTCAGCGAGTCATTGCGGTGCCTCAAGAGGCCGTTTTCTTGCCTGATGGCGTGACTTTTAAAGAGAATCTGGGCCCTTCAGGCCTCTCGACCCCGGATGAATGCAAATCCGTTCTTATAGATATCGGGTTATGGGACTTTGTTCAGGGTCGTGTCGGGATCGATGCTGGTATGACTTCTTCAACTCTTAGCGGCGGTCAACGACAACTCATGTCGATGGGACATTCTTTGCTACGACGCCGAGCCCGAGCACAGAAGTCAACAGGCCCTGGGAGTATAACAGAAAAGATGGAAAACCAAGGTGGCCTGTTGCTTCTCGATGAAATTAACTCCAGCGTCGATCAGGACATGGAACTCATCATCAAGCGGATCATCGAGACTGAGTTTGACGCATACACGGTGATTGCCGTCAGTCATCGCTTGGGTATGATTATGGATTTCGATACAGTCGTTGTTATTGATACTGGTAAGCTTTTTGAGGTTGGAAATCCTCGGGCGTTGGCTGGCACAGAAGTAAGCAGGTTTGCTAGTCTTGTAAGGGCTGGGGGGAAGTAGGTGCTCATTGTTGATAGTCTATCTACTTTTCGATGTACTGGTAGGTATAGATGAAATACTGTCTTTCTACCTCTAATCATATGTAGGATTTGCTCTGGCCCTTTCGCTTCTCAAGCTCCTGTTCTAGTACATCTATTCCCGACCATTTCTTGAACAACCAGTTCCATGTGCCCAGTGGGAAAATAGAAGCTAGTTTTCCAGTACCAGCCTGTCCTCCTCTATAAATGAGATGAGGCGGATTGACAGAAGTCAAGTCCTGAACTACTCTTTTTGCCCACTCTTCCGCATTCTCCCTATCGATTATTGAGGTCCTCCCATTCCTTGGGCCCTCAATGGCTTCCCTCGCCAAGGCATCGATTGAGTTCTCTGGAAGTACAGCATCGTTTGAGTTTTGAAAGAATGCCGACTTCACTCGACCTGTAACGATATTGACGACTTGAACACCGAAGGGGGCGAGTTCCATGCGAAGGCTCTCGGTGAGACTAGCCACCGCTGCTTTAGAAGCAGAGTATCCTCCCTGGAACGGCATGCCACAACCAAGCATGCCTATCACAGAAGTATTATTGGCGATCAAGGTCTTTTTTTGCTTGGAAGCAAGAAGAAGAGGAAGAAAGGCCCGGGAGATGGTGACAATAGAACAAGCGTTGAGTTCGAATAGTTGACGAAGGGCGCCCATATATGTGTCCATGATAGGCATGCTGTACCCCAAACCTGCATTATTGATGAGGGCATCTAGGGATCCTCCGTTCTGAGCCTGAATAGTCTTGACAGCCCGTGAGATAGACTCGCTTGATTGGACGTCTAGTTCGACTTGCTCAATGCCATTCTCTTTCATGACTGCCATTTTGGACACATTCCGAGCCGAGGCGAAGACGCGCCATCCAGCTGCATGGAATGCCAATGCTAAAGCTGATCCGAGGCTCCCATCGGAGCAGCCCGTGACGAGGACGGTTCTCTCTGGTTTTATTGTGTTTAAAGACAGAATATGATGGGCTGGGAAACTTTGGAGTGATCTATTTATGTGTATTGACTCTTATAAAGTCTGCTACAGCCATATATATACCCTGTTTATGCTTAAACTCGACCAATTTCTGTTTTGAATCGACAGTGAGATACTGATTCGCGTACGAGAACAGACTCAAATTATTGGTTACCAGGATTGTTTCTTTCAAATGAATAAAGAACCGTATGGTATAGATGCTTCAGGGGGTTGTTGTACGTGGGCCTGTCATCCATATGCATAGGCATGTCAGCCACTACATGAAGCATATGCATATGGATGACATGCATATGTAGACACCAACATCTCCTGCACTACTTGCAGACATCGCCATCACCTCGATGAGACATGGAGGAATTATCGCAGAGCTAACGATATGTGGGATCTGTCGCACAATTGCTTAGTGAGTTATTGGCTTGGTGTCATGCTGAATTGCAGCTAGACCAAATCCCTGAACATGATCGAGATGGTAGAACTTGGAGAAATAGTTCAATAAACATCTCGAGTTATTCAACTTTACATCCATCGGATGCTCTGAATATAGCCTCCCAATCAAGAAATCCAAACCGATGCCGTCTGCACCAGCCAAAAAGCCGGATTTTGTCCAAGAGACTTTTCTCTTACGTGACACAAAGGGTAGTTTCTTTGCATACACAGCCAAACACAATATGCTAATATACACTATTCTGTAGGACTATGTCTCGCCCTGTCATGCCGGTGGAAGATATCTGCACACAAGAGCACAGCTGATTACTTTTGTACGGCTGATGTCGTCCTGCAAGAGGTGCCCATCACAGAATGGTTTGAACAGGATGCTGCTGGAGGCTCGATTGCAGATATAACCGGACGTCCTCTAGAGCCTCTTATCCGGCATACCTGCTACCCCAATGGAACCTCCATTCCTGCAACAGAAGCCAGAGCCGCCATAATCATTCTGTCACCATGAAGCGGATATCTTTGCAGGAGCGACATTATCAGTGTCAGAATGAGGCGCTCAGATTTCGTCGAGACTATTATTCCCTTTCACAATTGGAATCAAAAGATATCTCCTTTGGCGACTGGAGACCAAAAATGGCCCTGCAGCCTTTCTGCACTCCTTCCCTCATCTCCAGGGGCTTTGGTGGTGAAGCGGTATTCCAAACAAACCAACAACTCCTCTTTGACCTTACTCCAACATGACCTAGAGAGGAGACTCAAATTCAACTGGATTGTCTTGAGAAAGCCAATTGCTCGAACCGTAGTTGTTGTTGGGGGCCGTCCGATGTACGACGAGATTCAGGGCATGTATGGCTTGAGGGGCTTTTTCGAAGCTGCTCAGGCTCTTGGCATGTCATTGATTATCTTTGATGAGCCAAATCACTGGCTGAAGAAGGACAAGTATTCTCATCTCCGCCAGGAATTCATCCCCGTGGATATGAGCAACATTGCCGGGCTCCCACGGAGGATGGCGGATGCTCTCAAAGACAAGCATGTGGACGGAATTGTCACACTCACGGACAGTTTCGTTATAGCAACTGCTGAAGCAGCCGAGATCTTGGGGATTCCCACCGAGCTGCTATGGAGTATGAAAAAGGCACATTACAAGCACGAGATGCGCCGTCTCGTCAACAAGCCCAACATCCAGGCCATGCATCTGACCAGCGTGGACAAGCTAGAAGATGTCAAGATGCAGGAAAGCTTCCAGTCACTCAAATACCCACTGATAGTGAAGCCATCTCGTGGCCAGTTCTCCAGAGGCGTCAAGAAAGTCGGCGAGGATGCAGCGATGCGCCAAGCGGTTCTTGAACTCGACAAAGAGGGCCTCATGGAGCAAGGAGTACTTATCGAGACATACGTCGATGGGCCTGAGTTGGACGCCAACTTTGTGCTCTGGGATGGTCAGATCCTCTTCCTTGAAGTTACAGACAATCTTCCATGTCCTGGAGATAAGAGCGCTGCTACTTCAGACGAAAGCTTTGTTGAGACAGTGCAGATTTCCAACAGTGGCCTACCCGCCAACGAGTTGAGCATTATTCGAAACTCTCTCCACGACAGTCTCTTACAGCTAGGCTTTCGATCTGGTGTTTTTCATGTGGAAGCTCGGATGCAAAACTCTTCAATGCAATATCAAGACCTAAGAGGCGACAATATCCTTGATCTAGCCTCCGTGAGCAAGTCTCGCTAACAAGACCCGGATGTGTTCCTCATTGAAGTCAACGCTCGATTGCCGGGCACAGCGGGAACATGGGCGACTCTGTATACTTACGGGGTAGACATGGGTGCATTGCAGCTCCTCCACGCCATTGGAGACGCAGAGCGTTTTGCTTGTCTCTCCCAACCCTTCTCCTCGATGATAGGCCGAGATGTGGATGTTGGTGGAGGAGGTGGTGCACAGTATTGGAACGCGCACTGCATGATTCCTGTACACCGAGATCATGGATTTGTTCCACCTGGTTTTATCGATATGGTCCTGGCAGAGATTCCGCACATATCTGCCCATGTCTCTCAGGCAGAGCTATACGCAGAGGCGGAGACGTTTGTGTCTCCAGGTGACTCGGCATGGGTAGCTTACTCTTTGTTGTTCTCAAAGGTGGATAGACGGCATTTGTTGGAGATGTATCACTTGGTAGCGCAGGTTTCTAAGAGGATCTTGGATGAGCAAATGGAGGATCGCCTGAACATGACACTTTATGTTTAGTAACTACAGTTGTGCTATTTTCACAAGCTTGAACTTTTGGACACCAACATATCTATGAATGAATAGGCCTGATACACGAACAAAGACTTTGTACAGTGAGCTGACCAGACACTTGAGGTCCATTCAGCAATTGCAATGTCTTCAAAACTTCTTCAAGTGCTTCGATTATTCATCCGAGTCATATCCCTAACTCACATGTTTCGTTAACAAGAGGATGGATGATTTGTCCTTCCCCATCCGCACGCGACTCTCATGCATACCAATATCTCTATGCACTGCCATCTCCCAACTTCAACTCTGCGCTGGGGTCTACCATGCATGTAACTGTCAGCCATTACATATAGAAATTGTGTCCACCAGCTGCATCGTCAGCCTGCAGATTTAACATGGGTATCATACACGCCCCGTCAGACCTGTTCAAACAGCCCTGGTAGGCGCAGAACGTAGCCCTCTGCTAGGCATATCTACTCTCCGTATTTGAAGGGAGTTCCTTTCAGAAGCACTGGATGAGAGCTCTGGATTGCTTCAAAGCATCTTAAAAGAAGAAAAGACAAATAATCGACATAACTTTGTTTGGTCCGTTTATAAAGACAGGTGACGGGCCCTTTCATCGCTCATCCATATTCTTCATCAGTCATGGACACAGTGGCCAATGGAGACTCTCGTCCTCTTGAGAGAACTGTAGTTGATCTATTCGATGAGTGGGCTGCTCGAGATCCCGACAGAGTCGCTGTGGAGTGGAAAGATGAGGATACTCCCATCGAGACTCTTCTCTACTGAGACCCAATTCACTGAAAGGATGATATGTTGAGCTTAGGATTGAGGAGGGAGTATTTGAGATAGAACCATAGGTTGAACACGGATAATTATGCCCCAAATTGTACTGATTATGCAATGCTGCTTGGTCATCATATTGACCTCCTGTGGTTTACACAATGAGTAAGTATATCGAATTGGGTCTAGACAGGTAGTCGAGGACCTCTCGGCAAAGCTAGATATCCAGTCTGATGTAATCTTGAAAGGTCAGGTTTCTCTTTTTGTTGTTTTGGCCATTCTACGCCCAGATAACACCTTGCCTTGGTTGGTTCCATATGTAAGCCATTGAACCTCACTGTTGTATCCTTTCAAGCAAGAGGAAATACCGACGTGTAAATTACTAACTGCCGAGACCTAATCTAACCAGGCTAAACCAACACTTGCTCGACTCCAGATCAAGACTGACGAGTCAGTTGCATGGAGTCAACCTTTCGTGCAGCAGAAGGCAACGAGCTCTTATTGCCACTCTGCGATATCTCAATCATTTCTGACGCCCAGTCTCTGATCGCTGCCACAAGAGCATCTATCTCCTCGTAAGAATTATGGGCATGAAAAACAAGCCTGATACGACTGGCTCCCTTTGGCACAGTCGGGTACGAGATTGGGTACGCATCCATGTTGGCGATGATAAGGTGGTAGAACAGGTACATCTCATGGCCGTGGTGTAGGAGAATCGGCATGATGTGTGAGTGATATGGACGCTGTTGCCATTCATCGGCCAGCGGGACAGTTATCAGCCCCTCGTCTACGGCCTCTTGCCATACGGGGTGATCTGTGATGCTCTGCAAGAAGTACTTGACAATTTCCTGGATGTGATTCTGTTGCTGTGTTGTTGTTAGACGAGTCAACGCCACGGTATAGGGGACAAGGGCAAACATACATCTTGAGTATGCCCGTTTCGCAGAAGTTGGTACCCAGCACGAATGCAAGCTACCATGGGAATTGAGGGTGCACCGCTGTAAGTCAGCGATCGTGTGTTCTGGATAATCACGTTTAGGATGGTCTGATTGCAAAGAATGACACCTAAAACGAGGTGTTAACAGAAGACATCCTCTACAAAGTCTGAGAGACGTACCTCCTGTTGCACCCAAGGCTTTGCTGCACACGTGGACTCTTATGGCGATGTCCTTCTCAAGGCCTAATTCCTGGATCTATTTTCGAGGGTTAGAAAAGGGTAAAAATCTGTGGGATGTGACTACTTACCAGTCCGCCACCTCTTGGGCCAAGAACACCGCTACTATGGGCCTCGTCTATGACGAACTGGGCATTGCCAGCAGGAAATAGTTCCTTGGCCAGTTGAACAAACTCGAGCAATGGACAGATGTCGCCCTCCATGCTATAGTTTGACTCAACACAGATGAGGATGGATTTGGCCCCAGAGCGAAATGAGGCGTCTTCATCTCGGAGCGAGGTCAACACGTCTCGGAGAGCATCGATGTCGTTGTGCTTGAAGGAGATCTTCTGAGCAGCGTTGCTCAGATTCACGCCCAAGGCTGTACTAGCATGTGAGAACTCATCCCACACAATAGCATCGCCAGGCAATGGCACAGCCTCAAAGATGGCAATATTGGCAAGGAAGCCCGAGTGACAGATCCAAGCAGTATCTGCGTTATGAAACGTCGAAATCTCCCTCTCAACCACGTTGAGGTAATCGTAGTTACCGTACTGTGTGCGTGAGCCCGAGGCACTCAGTCTGAAATCACCACAGCGAGCGAGTTCTTCCATGGACGTGTCACGGATGCGTCCTGATCGACTCAGTGATAGAAAGTCACTTGACGTGAAGTCGAGGACGTCATCTTCCCATCGAGGCTTGAGGGCGATACAACCACCTCTCTTACGGGAAACATCTAAGGATTGTTCCAACCGGCGATAAAATGCGGCTTCGGATTTCATCGAAGGATCGCGGAGGGTTTGGCCACGAAGATGCGTGTCGAGAAGGGATTTGTAATACATATTGACGATACAGTACGAGCTGAAAAGATATTCTGAAAAGAGTCTAGTTATGAAACTGAGAAAGTACAACAATAATAATCATTACAATACCGAATTGCAAAGATATACATATGCTAGATACCGCGTGGTACAAGGTGAGGTTAAGCTCCCAATGAATTATTCTGCCCATCTCCATCCGTCCACCCAGTCATAGAAACGAAGCAACTAGTCTATCTCTCGACAGATTCTGTAATATCCATGATATTCAGCGGATCGCATGATAGTGCAAGGATTTTGGCAGTGGCTGACATGCATCTTTCTACCCCGGTTTGCCTGACGTGCATGAACGCCTGACAGGACTTTACAGGGATGAGCTTAGGAGAGAGAGTTCCACGGTAGGCGGGATCGAAACTTGCAGAATGAGCCCCATTGTGCTCTACAGCTGCGTGTAGGTAATTGCAAGGGTTGCAGGAAAAGTTGTCAGTCTCTGGAATAGTACGGTTGACCGAATAGGAAGTCAGCCAGGCTCAACAAGTTGGAATTGTATGATCTAATGGTTGGATGTGAGAGAACATAAGAGCTCATGAGCAGCTGAAGTGTTAGGGATGTGATTTTGACCAGGTAATTCTATTCATCCTCACCTTGACTTCATCCTCTCTTAGAAAAGTTGGACAACATGACTCAAACGAACGACCACAGTGAGCTTAATGGCCATAATGGCGAAATCTCCAACGGAAACATGAATGGCAATGTCAACGGACGTGCCAATGGCCATGTTCCAAATGGGAACCATACTGAGGGTATCAACGGCCACAGCACACAGAGTAACGGACACACCATGCCCATTCCTACTGCTGCTGAAGCCAATGATTCAAAATCCTCCTTTGAACCCATCGCCATCTGCGGAATGGCATGTCGACTCCCTGGAGGAATTGCCTCTCCCAATGACCTGTGGGAGTTTCTTCTCGAGGGAGGCGACGCTCGAAGTCGCGTTCCTTTGACAAGATTCAATATCGACGGCTACTACAATGCTCACAAGACAGGGAGTGCCAACAGCCAGTATGGCTACTTCCTTGATGATTCCGTTGATCTAGCTGGGATAGATACGTCCTTCTTCTCCATGTCTCGTCGTGATGTCGAGTGGCTCGACCCTCAGCAGAGACTGATGCTTGAAGTGGCCAGGGAGTCTGTGGATGATGCTGGTGAGGTTAACTTCCAAGGCTCGAGCACTGGTGTCTATATCGGTTCATTTGCGAATGATTGGTACAATATCATGGGGAGAGATCCTCTGCACAGAAGTGTTGTTTCGACTATTGCATCGCATGAATTTATGATCTCGGAACGTATCTCTCACGAGATGGATCTGAAAGGGCCAAGGTATGAAAGCTCACCTACTGATACTGGCGGTGACTAACGATTCCTTAGTATGACCATCCGAACCGCCTGTTCATCTGCGTTGGTCAGTCTCAACGAAGCCTGCATGGCCATTGGTAAGGGTGACTGCGAATCCGCCATTGTCGGAGGAACAAGTCTTATCCTAGCCCCTGATATCCTTACACGATTGGCCGATCAAGGTATCATCAGCCCTGATGGCTCTTGCAAGACATTCTCCGCCGAAGCCAACGGCTATGCTCGCGGTGAAGCCATCGTGTCCATCTACATCAAATCACTGAGCGCCGTCATCCGAGACGGAAACCCCATTCGATCCATCATCTCCGGTGCTACCGCCAACTTTGACGGAAAGACTAATCCCCTGACGAGCCCATGTGCTACAGCCCAGGAGGCATTGATCAGGAGAGCGTACCACGTCGCAGGTATCCCTGATGTTTCCAAGACAGCCGTGTTTGAGTGCTACGGCACAGGAACTGCAACTGGTGATTCGATCGAGACTGAGGCGATTGCTGCCGTGTTTGGTGAGCAGGGCATCTACCTCGGATCGGTAAAGCCTAACTTGGGATATTCCGAGACTGCTTCTGGGCTTACCGCCATTCTCAAGGCTACTCTGTCTCTGGAGCACAAGATGATCGCCCCCAACATCAAGTACTCGCCCGTCAACCCCAAGATTCCTTTCGAGCGTGCCAAACTTGTCATTCCCGAGGAACCAACATCATGGCCTGCTGGACGTGACGAGCGCATCAGCATCAACTCTTTCGGTGTTGGAGGTTCCAACGCCCACGCTATCGTCGAGTCTGTCGAGAGCTTCATGGCATCTCACCAGCAAGTTATTGCCAAGTCAAAGACCGAACCAAACTCTGAGGACGAAAGTCCCAGACTGTTGCTTTTCTCGGCTAAGACTACGCCCTCTCTCAAAGCAATAACTACCAGCTATCAGGCCCTCTTTGACAGTGGAGATGTATCGAATCTATCTGAAATTGCATACACACTTGCAAACAGAAGAGAACACTTCAACCACAGCTCTTTTGCCATCGCTACCAGGGAAAATATCGAAGTGAGCACCTCTGCGCTCTCCAGAGACAATCCATCTTCCCCAAGCTCCCTCATCATGGTATTCAGTGGCCAGGGTGCTGCTTGGCCTCAGCTCGGACGAGAGCTACTCCTCTCCAACAGCGTATTCTCTGGTACTATTAACGCCCTACAGGAGCATCTTGGAACGCTCGGCTCTGCCTCACCAACCTGGTGTCTCGCCGAAGAGATCCTCAAACCAGCCCGAACCAGCAGAATCTACGAAGCTGAGTTCTCTCAGCCGCTGTGCACTGCGTTGCAGATCGCCCTCATTGACATGTTTGCCTCGGTCGGGGTAAAGCCTGATGCTGTTGTTGGCCACTCCAGTGGTGAGATTGCTGCAGCTTACGCTGCCGGGGCTCTGACGGCGAGGAAAGCCATCATAATTGCCTTCTTCCGTGGTTCAACAACTGCTGAGCAGAAGAACCTACAGGGTGGAATGGCTGCGGTTGGTCTTGGATGGGCAGAGGCGGAGAAGCATCTCAAGCCCGGTGTAGTCATGGCTTGTGACAACTCTCCCACCAATGTCACCATTTCTGGCGATATTGAGCCTCTGCAAGCTGTAGTGGCCGAGGTGAAGGAAGCCCACCCAGGAATCCCCGCCACTACGCTCAAGGTAGACAAGGCTTATCATTCTCATCACATGCTGGGCGCTGGCGGTATTTATCACGCAGCCCTCGTTGGTTCGGGAGTTGTTGGGAAAGAACCTCAGATCCCTTTCTTTTCCAGCGTGACTGGTGAACGCCTCTCTGGGACAGAAAAGGTGAACCAGCTTGGTCCAAAGTACTGGCAGACTAACTTGGAACGGCCTGTCTTGTTCCGATCTGCCGTGTCTTCCATCATATCCACTGCTGAGCCAAACCATCACCAAGTCTTTTTGGAGCTTGGTCCTCACTCAGCTCTCGCTGGGCCCCTGAGGCAGATTCTAACCGACAAAGCAAGCAAGGCTTCGTATGTCCCATCCCTGGTCAGAAAGCAAGGCAGTGTCGAGAACTTCCTACAGGCCATTGGGAAACTCTACACTTTGCATATGGATATTGACTTGAAGTCCTTGTTTCCCACCGGCTCTTGCGTCGCTGGCCTGCCTTACTACCCCTGGAACCAACAGAATCGTCTCTTCTTCAAGTCCCGCTTGGCCAAAGAGTGGCGAGAGCGAGAGTTCCCAGACCACAACCTCCTGGGAATAAGGAGTCATGAGAGCACCAGCCTCGAGCCATCCTGGAGAAATCTCATCCAGGTGTCTCGCACCCCGTGGATTGTTGATCACAAGATCGGCGAGACGATAGTCTTCCCCTTTGCAGGATACATCGCTATCGCATCCGAAGCCTGTAGACAAATCACTAGCATTCAACAAGGAGTCAGTCTGCGGAATGTCAAGGTCCACACGGCTTTGGTCATTGAGGAAGATGGTGCTACAGAGATTGTCACCACCCTGCGCCGTGTTAAATTGACCGAGGAGCAAGACAGTAAGTGGTGGGAGTTCTCTGTCAGCTCACACAATGGCCATGTGTGGATCAAGCATTGTTGGGGACAGGTTAGAGGAGAGCAGAATCCCTTCCCTGAGAAAGAAGTTGTCAGGAAAACTGGCGAGGTGCTGCCACGAGAGGTCAGCGCTTGCAAGTGGTATGAAGTCGTTTCTGAAGAGGGACTCACGTATGGGCCTACCTTCAACACCATGGAAAGTATCAGAACATCGACAATGTTCAAGTTCCACATCTGATCAAGTACAAGAACTGGCTCGACAAAGTCATGGAGCCGGGTCTTGCAGCTTCTGACGACGTGGAACTGGTCAACATGTCCAAGTCTCTTTCTCAGAAGATCCAGGGCAACGGGACATCGCCAGCAAGCCTTGCAGCGGAAGCCATGATTGCGACCTATGAAAAGCTTCGTGATCTTCTGAGCCAACAAGAGGCCGAGGTCACCGAACTCGATTCTCACTCACCACTTGAAATGGTGTCTCAGCCGGATATTTCCGACTTCCTCCTATCTCTCGGTAACAAAAAGCCCTCAGTCAGAGTTCTCGACTTCTACTCAGGAACTATCGAGACAACATCCAAGGCCATCGAGGTTCTGACTCGCAATGATGGCACTCGTCTGTTCTCCAAGTACACCATTGCCACGCCTCTACTGGGTATGCCAGAGGCTTCGAGCGAACACCTCAAGAAATTAGTGCCCGACTTGAATTCACGACTCTTGATCTCAGCCCAAGTCTAGCGGACCAAGGGTTTGATGATCAACAGTTCGATCTCATTATTGCCCCAGGAGCTGTTAGCTCGGCCAGGAATGCGGAGAAGTCCCTTGCGAGTCTTCGAAACTTGCTGAGCCCTGCCGGAAGACTTCTACTTCAGGAACCTCGACCTGATTCTTTATGGGTGCAGTTCGTTCTTGAAACTACTCAAGGATGGTGGCCATATGAGGACGAACATGTAGAAGGGGCCTTCTGAGCTGACACGGGAACTTGAAGGTCAAGGCTACGCTGTCGATCGGTGCTTTTTGCACCAGACTCCCCCCCCCCTGGTCAAGACATCATGGCTGTTCTCGATGAGCAAGGCCCTTTTATCGAGAGTATCAACGCCGACGGGTTTGCACAGCTCAAGACATTTATCAACAGCGTCCAGAACCCCAATGGCCTTCTTTGGGTAACACGCCAGTCGAGTGTTGAGTGCCAAGATCCCAGATTCGCTCAGACAATAGGATTCACTCGCACTCTTCGCAACGAAACATCTACGGATATCGCTGTCTGTGAGGTAGGCAGCATCACATCACCTGAGAACCTGGCAACTCTGGTCAAAGTCTTGGCCCAGTTCCAGACCAGGAGCCAAGATGGTGTTCTCGGCCCCCGACTTGGAGTATGTCTTCAGTAACGGCGAGGTTCTGGTGAATCGAATCTTCCCGACCGCGCTGGATAAGGAGTTGGAGGACAAGATGAGCGAAAGTGAGGCATATATCACAATGACACAGCCGGGTCGTATGGAGAGCCTGGTCTGGGCATCACAGCCTGCAACTGAGCCCAAGGACAACGAGATCGAGGTTGAAGTATATGCCAGTGGCCTCAACTTCCGCGTAAGTACCCGTCCTATGCAATCAATTTCCTTACTAACTTGGAGGTAATAGTACGTCCTGGTTGCCATGGGAGTCATCCCGCCGTCCAAGAGTCTCAAATTTGGTTACGAAGCGGCTGGCGTTGTTCGAAGGGTTGGTTCCAGCGTTACAAAGCTTCGTCCTGGTGATCGCACTGTCTTTGTGGGAGAGGATACCTTCAGTACTGTTGTGAGGGTACCTGAACTTCTCGCCCAAAAGCTGCCCGACGACATCAGCTTTGTTGAAGCCTCGACCATTCCTGCTGTCTTCTTGACCGCTGTCTATGGCCTTATTGATCTGGGACGCCTTACCAGAGGCCAGGTACGTTAAAACGGCACATATAATGACTGTATCTAATGTGATACTAACATATTTTGCAGTCCGTTCTCATTCACAGTGGCTGTGGCGGTGTAAGACTCGCTGCTATCTAGGTGGCCCGCATGCTGGGTGCCGACATTTACACAACAGTGGGCAGTGAGGCCAAGATTGAGTACTTGAACAAGACATTCGAAATTCCCAGAAACCATATATTTAACTCTAGAGATGCTTCATTTGCCACAGATCTCCTCCGAGAGACTGGAGGTAAGGGTGTTGATGTCGCCCTGAACTCGCTGAGCGGAGAACTTCTGCACGCCACATGGAAGTGCGTCGCCAAATGGGGCACCATGGTTGAGATTGGTAAGAGGGATCTTCTCGAGAATGCTCAGTTTGATATGAGTCCTTTCTTGCAGAACTGCAACTACTGCTGCCTGGATGTTGATCAAATGAGAGCTGAGCGTCCTGAAGTTATCAACCGGTAGGTCACAACCCCTCCTGATAGTACCATCACTTCTAACATGTGCAGTCTTCTCTCCTTCATCATGAACTGCTTCTCCAACCGCGTCCTCAAACAAATCCGGGTCGATGAGGTATTCCCTGGCTCTGCGGTCCTAGATGCCTTCAGACACATGCAGCAAGGCAAACATATGGGCAAGATTGTTCTCGAGATCCGAGATACCGCTGGCAAGCCTTTGACTGGCCCTGTGCAGGCCACTAGGAAACCCAACCCTTCAACTTGACGGAAACGCATCATATCTGCTTGTTGGTGGGCTGGGTGGTTTAGGCCGCGCCTTAAACCTGGTCTTCCTGTCTCGTAGCGCCGGAGCAAGCACTCAGCATGACAAGTTCAAGCAGGAGATCGAGAGCATGGGGTACAGTGTGCAGTTTGTTAGTGGAGACGTCACCAACGCCAACGACGTCGCACGCGCCCTTGGCGAGGTCTCCTCTCCTCTCAAGGGCATCATCCAGATGTCCATGGTTCTTCAGGACCGCATGTTTGAATATATGACGTTCCAATAGTGGAAGACAACAACTCGGCCAAAGGTTCAGGGTACCTGGAACCTACACAACGCGTCTCTGGCCGCCAAGTGCCCACTCGATTTCTTCCTGCTCTTCAGTTCTTTATCTGGCATACTGGGTCAGGTCGGGCAAGCCAACTACGCCAGCGCAAACACTTTCCTCGATGCTTTCGCTCGCTACCGAGCTGGAATGGGACTTCCTTGCACATCCCTTGATCTCGGAGCCATGGAGGGCATTGGATATCTTGACGAGAACCAGGACTTGCTCCGGAAGATGAAGGGTACTAGATGGCGTCCTTTAGGCGAGAGTGAATTGGTCGAAGCACTGAACATTGCTTTGATGCCCGCGTCTTCTCCTCGAGAGTATGGAGATGCATTCCCCCTTGGTGTTGCACCCACCGTTCCATTGGGAAGCGCAGAGAGCAGCACACGTCTTAGCAAAGACGTGAGAATGGCGGCATATCACAATATTGGCCGTGACCAAAGCGATGCACTCCCAGCAAACGATGGCCTCCGAGCTTTCCTCTCTTCAGTCAAGAAAGACCCCAGCATCCTCAACTATCACGAGGCTGTCAACACACTTGCCTTGGAGATTGGCAAGAAGTTGGCCAGCCTGCTGCTCACTGGCGACGTGGACCTGGACATCAGCATGAACACCGCGGACATGGGACTCTACTCCTTGGTTGCTATTGAGTTGCGTGGCTGGTGGAAGCTTACCTTTGGTTTTGAGATTAGCACACTCGAGATGCTGAGCATGGGAACGTTGGAGGCACTGGGCAAGCGTACTGCGGATGGGCTCAAGGGGCTCTATGATAACTAGAATATTATTGGAGGAGACGTTTGTATGGTTGAAGCATTTTGGGAGAAGAATGAATAATTTATGAAGAAATATCAAGGCTAGATGACACCAAGAACTATCCATCTTGTCGTTGTCCGATCCAATACTCACACTCGCTTATGCTTATGCTCCTACCATGACATGTCATGTCATGCGTCTAGAGAGTTCTGTTGGCCTTTGCGTAACATCCCATGCGACAAAATTAAACCCTAGACCAAAAAAGAAAGACTATCATACAAATAAAAGACAATCTATCAATCTTGCTCGAGATAAAAAATGTATAAGAAACCGATCGTTTCATGCAGTCACGGCAGCTGCAGCGGCTATCTCCCCCTCGGGATCACCGGGCTCAACAAACGTCCGCCAGACATCGATCCGGTTCGTTCCCGGAGTCCGTGGACCAAGACCGGCGAGCTCGGAAGACTTGCGATTCTCGCTGCGTCGCGTACCCTTTCGACTGCGCGAGCTGTGGCTGTAGTACGAATCGTCGTCGTCGTAGGTATTCGGATCACGCTCCACGATCAGAGGGCCTACACCTCCGCGGTATCCTTCCTCTATCACGGGCGGTGGCATTCCCATTGGTGGTGGGCGCATGCTTGGAGAGTCTGAGGTGTAGCGGTCTTCGGCATGGCGTCTGTCCATGCGGCCGCCGTAGTATCCTCCGCTTCTGGGGGTGCCTCTTTCAAAGTCTTTTGGTGATGGGGGAGCACCGCCGACGACTCTGCGACCTACACGGCGTGGACTATCGCCTGAGTAAGGATCGCTAGACCTAGGTATTTCTGGAGCACCGCCAATGTCGTATTCGTAGTCTTTTCCATGATAATGTGACCTGCGGACCAATTCATCGTCACGTTCCTCCTGTTGTTGACGCATAATAGCTTCTTCATCGTAAATCGGGGGCCGTGTAGGTTTAGACTTTCGTGGCCGTCTAGCAACACGAGAGTCTTCTTCAGTGCTGTCTTCACGAAAGACTTGAATCTCGCCTCGATGTGTAACCTCTTGCTCGTGATCGGATTCGGGAGCATCAGGGTCGAACCATGGACATTCGCATCTCTTGGGTTTCTCTCCACACACGACGCAAAATTCGGCACCACATCGACTGTGTATGTTAGAAGAATCCATATTCAAGTGTCAAGGAATACTTACCACAAGGCATGATTGTCACCCTCTCGGAGCTGAGTTGAAGCACCGCATCTATAGCATCTCTTCTGCCCTTCGACTCTGACATACTCAAGAAACCTCGCCGTCTCTTCATCCCTAGGACACTTGCTCGCAAAGTGCCACCTGCCATTACAGGCGACACAGACTTTGGTGTTACACCGATCACAACGAGCAGCTTTGCGTCCCGTCTCGCGATCGCAGTAAATATCAGCTGGTCGAATCCATTCACCGCATCGTCGAGAGGGACAATAGAGCCTGTTCCTGAGGGAGTACTCGACAAACTTCTTGTTCCATATTCTTTTAAACGTAGAATCTAAAAGCTTGTCAACATACTCCAGACCAATGTGGGCATCGGTGCAGCATGTTGGCGGCATATGTTCAGCCTCTGTCATTGATTGCTTGAACCGCCTCTTCAGACAGCTGTGGCACATGCGATGGCCGCAATCAAGCTTCGGGCATTTGGATACAGGGACTTCGTCTAAACAGCCCTTGCAATCACGACTGAAGCATGTCTGTTAGCAATTGATCGCCGCAATGTGATTGGTGCCACTCACATCAGACGTGGCCGGTCTGGGGATGAATTTCTGGATGAATCAAAGCCGCTGCGGGCTATACTTGGGGGACGTCGAGAGGACTCCCTAGAGACTTCAATGGTTTCAATTGTAGCTATAGGTAACCTCCGAGGACGGCCCTCACGGACTAATTCAAGAGACCCAACCACCTTGGCAGTTCTAATTCTTAATTAGTATTGGAGATAAGAAGCAATTGTAAATAGCTTACCTCCTGGATGCTACAGGTGGCCGAGAAGCACCAAGCACACTGTTAAATCTTGTGGGAAGACTGTATCTAGGTGTATCGCTGATCTCTCGTCTCAGAGCAGGTCTGCGGTCTGGTGAGCCTCTTTCAGAAGAAGCTTGTCGATATCTTATTTCTCTTTCGTCCGAAGTCGATGGCGATGGTATTCTATTCCGCCTCCGTGGTGTTCTCTTTTCATCTGGTGAACTGAGATAATCGTCTGGGCTGGGTGATCGGCGGTGTCGACGATGATGGCGTCTATGTTTGTCTTCTGGTTCTTCCACCACAACCTCTATCTGGTTCTCATCGTCGCTCTCCTCCTCGCTCTCACTTTCACTCTCGCTGTCACTATCTGTCGGTGGTGTTGACTCTGGCGTAGGTTCTCTCCGTCTTCGGACCACCTGCCGGGGCCTCGCGGGCTCCGGGTGTCTACCCCGTGGCTTCATAGCCGGCCAGCGGTCATCATCCTCATCGTCTTCGTCTGCTTCGTATACCGAGAACTGAGGGCGTTTCTTGTAGACATCTGTCGAGGCACGCATCAAGTGTGCTGGCGGCATGGGCATTGTAGGCGGGTATGCATCGAGGCTCATACTCCTGGAATATCCCCTGGGTGTCCTTCCGTTGGGCCTTTGTAGTTCGTCGATTCGTGTCCGATGGGGCATTGGGTACTGGTTATAGGGCACGACGTCACTGGGGCCGTACCAATCGTGAGATTCAGGGCGGAGGGGCCTGCGACGCACGAGTGGAAGTCGGGCCTCTCCATCAGCGACGTCTCGATCGTATCCTAGCCTCATTTTTGCTGAGTGGGATGGATGGACTCCTGCAGGACCCAGAAGGGGGGGACACGGCACAGCGCAGCAACAGCACAGCTCAGCGCGCGCTGGACACTGGACAGCGAGAGTCTGGTGTCCTATGCTGGACTAGTTTATATGTCGGAATGCAACGGGCAAGGGCCAAAGTAGTCGTGATGACGAGCGGTCGAGCCACTCAATGAAGTCCACGCTGCGTGAGCAATTGCACCCCCCAAAGATGATTGGAGTCTGGGGGCTGATCATGCATGGCAACCGCAGCTTGCAGCGTCACGTCGAGGTCGAGTCGAGTCGGAAGTTGGGGCGAGAGGTACAGAATGGAAAAGGATTGGATGTGTGTGGTTCTGCTTCTGGTGCCTTACAAGTTGGGCCGCGAGACGACGTTGTCTCTCGGATGGGCCTCAACGAACTAGTACAGGAACCAAGGAAGAAGTGAGAAAAAAGAAGAGATGATGAATGGAATATCAAAAAGTCGGAGAGGAAAAGAGGAGAGTAACAGACAATCTCCATATGCAGACCTTGAGCAACGTTCCTCGGCGTCTGCACTCTCCGTAAGGCAAGGTAGGTAGGTAGCTTGCTATGCTTCCACAGGATAACGCGGCAGACCAAGTTTGGGCGTGGTTTAATGGCCAGTTACCTCACCTCACCTAACGCATCAGGCATCTAGAAACGAATCAAAGTGCCCCTCCCCCGCGTGGGTGGGTTTTGAAAATGGCCAGGTAGCCAGGCCAGGCCAGGGCGGTTGGGTTGGGCTGGGTTATTGCAGACCAGGCCCTGTCTGTCCCTTTGCTCTTAGACCCCGTAACGACTGATGCTGAGTTCATAGAGTACTCCCTAGACCCAGCGTTATAAAGTCATATGTGCTCGCACAGCATAACACCGTACGAGCTAGAATCATACGAGTTTGGACGGGTATGTAGGAATAGTGAGTTCTTGTCCAACGATAACTTCGTGGGTGGCTGGTATCCTCAAGCAAGAAAATATGAGAGACTGTGGATGATCAGTTTTTGTCGGTGTGATGTCACGTGGCTGAGCTAACTGAGACATTGCATTACACCAACAGAGCACATGAACCCCCAGATATTCATTGTCCACTGGTCGATCCTTTGTTCAAGAATGCAAGTGCTGTATATCTTATGCAAGAAATATCTATCATTGCCTGTTTTTGATACTCACCGGAGAAATAACATCACTGTGGCAAGATCTGGCCTTGCTCCTCAGACAACTCAAGACAGAACATCATGAGTTGAGCAATGAATCGCCCCCACTAACATCATCAATTGACTCAACCTCTAAGACCTCACCCGAAACTCTATGACTTTAAAACCATCTTCCGTTCGCGTGGGGTTCACTCCCGGACCTTCATCATACCGGCGATTTCTTCATGAGGGTCATTAAACTCGGCCCGGTCCGGACAGCCATAACCCTCCTCGGAACGGAGCGGCCATTACGGGATATGACGGCGTTCCTGCCGATCTCCCAATGGCCTTTGTTTGATTGTGATTTTGACTTCCTTAGCAATCTGCTGGGTCTTTCGCACCCCTTATAGTTAGTATCGTTATCCTTGCGAGCATGTGTTAACTACCTAGGGGAGGAAAGAAAACTCAGGACCTTGATCCTAAATGATAAAAAGATTTAGGTAATTTAGGGTAAGTCTATGATATCTTTTGCTAAGTTTATTTTTAATACCTTATATTTAGATCTAAGTTTTCTTGCCCCCCGAGGACTACGTAGGAGTCATTTTTAGGCCCCTGGTGTTACCATCTTACTTATGCACTTCTACACAAGTAAGATGTCTATCATGTCTGTCATATTTGTAGACATAATTCGCTGCATTCTACTTCTTCTTTCTGCATGAAGGGTCCGGCGAGCATTGAGCTCCATCACTGCAAAACGTCATTGATGCTGAGACGTCATTGATACTGAGACGTCATTGATACTGAGACGTCATTGATACTGAGACGTCATTGATACTGAGACGTCATTGATACTGAGACGTCATTGATACCGAGGCGTGAAAATAACCCTTCGTAGACAAATCAATATCTTAGGTTGACCTCCATAATGTTTCTTACTTCTCTTCATGTTCTTAATATTGTACAATAAAACAAATGGGTATAGATGCTATCATAAGAGACGTCATCATGTTCTTTGATGGTTAATCAGAGCTGAGAAATCCGTACGCCAATTCCCCCAGGGAACCTCCAGCTAGCACTGGCAACTAGCTTATGCATGATCTACATTACATCAATCAGAGATCCTTATACTAAGATCGTTGAAGTATCCTTGGAAGCCAGTGTGTTGGGAATACCCGGACACCCGGCCCGCAGAACCGTGCTGGGCTCAACATCCAACCAATAAAGTCATATTCCCCGATACTGCACCCCAGGATATCACCCCAGAATGATCTTCTCGGGGCGACATTTTAGCCCACCAAGTTTCTTGGGGTAGCAATTGCACCCATGGGGCGTATCCTAGTCGTATGGAGAGTAAGGGGCGGCGTTACTATTGAAAAACGCCGCAGTCTGAAGTGGAAGTAAAAGAATAAAGTACATCAGAGCTGATGACGAAGTAGCCTTGTGGTTTCGTTTTGAGTGGCATCTATCAATCTGACACAGATCGACCGGCACCTACGGAGTACCGAGGAACGCGCGTCTTCTCACCTCTGCCTCCTTGAGAATTTCCGAGGACAGACTCAAGCTAGGGGCCAGGGTTGCATATCGTTCAACCTCTATCACAACATCATTGATCATTTGATCCAGCGCCTCACGGTGAGGCACCAAGGTTAGCAGAATGCTGAGAAGGGACGGCGACATGCTGGCACCCATGATGACTAGCGTTTGGGAGACTATCGATAGAGCACCTTGCCAGATGTATGGCATATGACCTGCATGACTAGGCCCATGTTAGCTATGGATTATGCTCGAAAGGAAATGGAGACTCACTGTTCATGGATATGTTCGAGTTGTCGAATAGAAGCCTCCAAGCACTTGTGGCAGTTCTCCCGCACAGCAGGATCCAATACTGCTTGCTCATTGTCTAGCACTGCTAGAATGTATGGCCGATATATGATGGTGCGACAGGCAAAGAATCGAAGTCGAAGGACAGTTTGAACCGGATCTTGCAGCGCATTTCGAGTGAAAGGGAATTGCAGTGGCAGTGGTAAACTCTCATACCATTGGCTCAGTTGGTAGTCAAGCTCTGTCACTACCGGATCCAGGCTTGTTGTAGATGCAATCGAGTCCTTAGAATAGATGAGTTGACTCACTCTATTCAACAACCGACGTAGAGCAATCTCTGCAAGGAAGTACCAAAGCTCATCTCGACCGACTTGCTCCGATTCATCTCCTTCAAACCCGCAGGGCAAGCCAACGTTTTCCTCGAATTGGACAACCCCTGAATGAGGCAGGTCGAGTTCCGCGAGAAGATCACTCTCAAAGAGCAGTGCATTCCAGTAGATTCGCTCCACGAGTTCTCGCTGGTGGCTTGGGATACGGCTTGGGGCCATAAGTAGCAGCTGTAGCTTCGTGCTTGTCGTGCAAAGCAGATTCCATGCCTCCATAGGGCGGACTAGGTAAAAGTGATAAGCAGCAGCAAGGAGATGACATTGTGCCGCCACTACACTGTTGGCAGTCATCAGTCCTGGAAGCAGTGACCATGCTGCTGTAAAGTATTGCAGTCCAGGGGGGTCCTCGTGTGGCAAGATTCTTGAAATACTGCCATGCAAGCTTGCCTGACCCAGGGCAAGAACAAGAAGCACGATGCAACTCTCCGGCCCCTCTCTGAAACCGTTGGACAAGGCTGTGCGGTACTGGCTCCTCCAGGTATATGGGTTGACGCAAGCATACCAAATATTAACTCTCTCGAAATAAGCCTCGATGTAAGCCTGGGTGTTTGACAGATCCACACAAGGAGTTTTGGTCAGAGTGTGGAGTGGTTCTCGTGCCATTTCCAATTGTAGCAGAATCTGAGGATCGCATGGTCGCGACACTAAATCTCGGATCAAAGGCCATTGGAGTAAATGCATAGTGGCATTCGTGTGGACTTTAGGCATGGTAGAGATATTGGTTCCGGTCGGTTGGGCGGACCAAGTCCCAAATCCACCATTGGGGATAGAGCCAAAAGAGGCAGCATTGGCAGACAGCATCATGTTGTCTCCATCAAGCCCCGTGCCATTGCTCATCCCAGGCGAATTGTCAGTTAGGTTTAGTCCGTTTGCTGTTGTGTTCACCATATTCATCTGAAGTAGATTTTCAATGCGGTTGAGACGCTCCAAGATCAGCTTGTCACCAGCGTCAAGCTTAATGCCTGGCTCTCGGTAGATGCATTCAGCACCAAGCTCTGTACAGAGCTTGCACTTTGGCTTTGTGCCATCGCAACGGGATTTCCTTGAGCGGCAAACCTCGCACTAGTGGAAGTCAGTATACAAAAGCGGAAATGATATGAATAAACAAAATAAAAATGGTGTAGTGACGCACAGCAATAGTGGCCCTACGGCGGGGGTAATCGACACCCGTTTCGGTATTCCTCCTTTTGAGTGGGTTTGAGCCTTCATCGCTTGAGACCTTTTGCACGCCATTGGACATGCTGTCAGGTCTGTTGTCAGATGACTGCGAAAGATGCCGAGATTTTTGAGATGCGCTTAGTATGCCCTCCCGACTGAAACTGGGCGTCCGCTGGTTTTTGTAGCTGACAGGGGATTTGAGCGAGGCGTCAGCCGACATTGCCGTAAGTGAAGATATCGGAAGTTCGAGACAAAAGCTGTCGCGTGCAGGTACCGTGAACGGTCGCGCTGCGTTGAGAGAGATTGAATGGAGGGATTCGCCTGTCGATGATGCGGACATGATGATAGATTGGCGTCAAAAATGAAACAGGTCGAGGAATGGCCTCGAGAACAAGTTCTAGTTGAGTTGGTGTAGCGGCATGAACAAAGCAATGATGCGCACGACTCGAAATGTTCTTTCAACAGAACAGCATTATATAGCAAGGCCGAAGCTCGGGAATGGTGAGATGAGCATCAGACGATGCGACGAAAGCTCACGTTTCAAAGTTGTGTTGAACTTGAGCTGGTGAAGAGCGACTGGTTTCCTTTGGGGAATGATTCGCGGTTTGGGCGTTCCAACAGACAATTGAATAACGTCAGTCTCACAATAAGAACACCGAAATGTTCTCAAGACACTGAACGTTGAAAGAGGCGTCCTTTCCTGCAACCGAAATGGAGGAGTAAATGGTTATGTATGGGGGAAGGGCCAGGACAAGGGTCTCCGAGCCCCCGTTGTTCAGGAGCTGCACTTGGACTTAACCCCGGACCCTGGGTCGGCGGGCGGTGGAACTCGGAAGAGGGTGGTGGAGAAATGGGCGGGAGAGACTAGAGTCAACCTGGGGGACTTCTGGAGAGATGGGATGGGTCATTTATTGGCCCAACAGAGTCGGCCGAAGAGAGCATCGAACAATGGATAGACCCGGTCAACGTGTATGTACTCGGTTCCGCGGTCGAGGTACCTGAGAAGTTGATTTTAAGCATGGCATGACATGTCAAGCAAAAACCGAAATGACTTGTCTCGGGGGCAGTTTTGCTTAAAGTGGTGGTGGCGTACGTTGGCGATTCGCTTCCAAATCTGGGGTCTCAGAGCGTCAGCAATTGAGAGTCTGGAGAAGTCCATAGTAGCTACTGCTCTGTAGTACACTGTGGGAATACCGGTAGAGCTGCCCGTCACGCTGTCCTGGCTTTCCTGAAGCGTTCGCAAGCATCAACTCCATGTGTTCCCCAGAGGATTGGATGGCTCAAGCCAGTTATTCTCGTTTAACCCGCCATGACAGGGATAAGGTTGAGATGGAGGTGGGCGGCTCCTGAGGGGGATTGGTGGGAATCCTTGCAGCACGACCGTTTGCGTGTGGAGAAGCGATTTCTGGAGGGGTTGTTGGCACAATTTTTGTTGTCCCAAAGTTGGCAAGTGTTCCATGACGGAGATGTAGGTTAAATGCTGTTGTTGCTTCGTATGTGGATTTCAGGCACATACTGTGCTTGAAGCTTTGGGGGAAGAGCGGAAATGTCGTCTCATGTTGTGCCTGCCGTACTGCCCTTGCAGCAATATCAAGAGTAATAAGGAAAGAACACAGGGGAGAAGCTAATAAACATCCCAGTTCTTGCACTTCATTGCTTGAAATGCACCTGGAACTAAAACACAACAATATCATACCTCATCCTTGAGTGTAACAATGTGTGATCACATTGCAATCCTCTCTTTGCCGTTGCTATTTGACATAATACGATCCTCTTATTGCCGAGTCCGCCATCTTATAGATACGTCTCCTCCAAATGGGGGCATAATGAGCCCCGAATAATGCATCTCTACCACGATTTGACAGACAACCGTACTGTCACCGTCAATGTCATTAATGGTTCTAGACCCTAGCGGGGTCAGAATCGCCACGAGAGGAGAAGACCTTCAATAGCAAGTGATTGACTGTCTCGGATGGCATCCGGACCTCTCGCTCATGACCATGGGGTCTGCAAATCTTTCAACCCCAGACGGACTTGATGCTTACTTGGAATTCCACTTCCTCACTTGGCGATTTTGATATGGAATAATATTTCAAATACCGATCTCCGGCTCATCCGATATATTAATATGACGCGCACGCCTTTGTTTCTAATAAACGTGGCTTTGAAATCGAAATCTGGTCTCAGCTTTCCTAATGCTTACACTGACTTACTTACATTAGACCATTGCCTTGCCCAGACGCACCGTCGCTCGACCTCACCCATCATGACAAGCGCTCATGCGCCCGATCCATGTAACGGCCCGAATAGGAGTGCTCTTCCGTTGGAGCCTCGCAGCCCAGTCCAATCCAAATCTCAGCCCGTGACCAACCTGGGGTTCGGTTTTAGCCTGCTCCGGTCTGGGGTGCTCGTCTCGAGACGCCTGTCAACCTGCGGGGAAGCTTAAAAGGTGTGGCACGTTTTGTCTACTTACGGAAAACTGCTGTGCAAGGTTGTTTGATGGATCTTCCGGCTAATTAACGCTCGCCTTAATCTACCATGTCAAGAGACTCCAGACGAAGGCACGGCACAGACAGAAACCCATCGGCTCGGGTCACGGCTTGAATATATCCAGACTCTCGGGTAGACGATGTCTTCAAGTTGAAAGACACGTTTCCTGTCAAAACTCAAATAAATGATACTGATAAATTTATACGTGCATCAAGCCTACTCAGGAAGCTTTATAACAAGCTGCTCAACTATTTAGACGATCGAGTTGCCAAGGACCCGTGCCACTATCCACATCGACAACATCTTCAGGGTCTTCAACACCCTGGCCATCACCTTGAGCCTTGCTACCAGGCTGCGACCTGATCTCCAAATCCACAGTCCCCTCGATTCCCATTTTGGGCATCCGGGAGATTCAATGCCCGATACAACTCCGGCAAGGGTTGCACCCGCGGGAGAGTAACAGTCTTTTAGTCGAGGCCGGATGGACTGACAGACTCTCATGTTCTCCGACGTCGCTGCATGAAAGACATAACAACCTACACGCTAATGTAGTGTGCTTCACATCATCCCCTGCGTCACAACAACACGATCGAGCAGTTGTGGCAGCCCAACACCAATCAAGTGAGTAATGGGCATCCATAAAGTGTCCCTGACTCTGCAGCCCACAGCTTCTTCGGATCCGGCAGCCGTCAACCCGAAACTACAAACCAAGGTATTCAAGACTAGTATTTTCTGCATATGAGCAAGTCCTGCGAATTCAAGACGATACCCATAAGTTTCAGGCATTTGGACGGATAGCCGGTCATACGTCATGAAGCTCTCGTTCTCAGTAACGTCAGTTGCTCGGACGAGAAACACCGAGACGGATACACACTATGACGCCGGACGGAACCAAAGAAGCTGTGAGGCATCTTTCTTTATAGGGCGAAGTTCATGGTCACTCATAGAAGATGACGGCTGTAACTTCGCCTTCCAGCTCTGCATAGGCGATGAAATCACCCAGAATTCCAGTTTTGGCATCCCTCTCAATAATGACGACACGGCTATCACTTTGAAGTGCCACTGCTACCAACGTTCCCGCCTTGTTGATAGAGAAATGGCGAGGAAATCTGCCTCCACATGGAATGTCTTGTTGAAGCTTGAGATGCCCTGTTTCTGAGTCAATTTTGAAACTGACTAGAGGATCAGATGCTATAGTGCCGTTACTGGTGTCAAAGTCTGGAATTTGGAGAGTGCTTTCATTACGAGACGAGACGATCAGGAACTCTCTGTCCGGCTTTGTTCAAAAGTCAGAATAAACGCAGCTCAAGGGTTGTGAACACACTTACTGATACTACAATCTCGGCAGCTGCAGCGCCTTGCGGCACGTCTTTGCCTTCCCCATGGATGCCACTGCTCCATATTTCCTTGAACCTGATAAACTCGCCACCATACACGACTTCGTAGCCGATAATGGTATTGGCCAGCTCGGTGACAAGGTACATGAATGTCTTTGTCTCCTTGACTACAAAGGCAATATGTCGGGGCCCGCTGCCTGGGGTAACGACCAATGGGTCAAGCTTGGACAGGCCCAGATCTCCGAAAACAACGCCGTATATGTGAATCATATCTGCTCCCAGATCAGGTACTAGAATAAATCGTTTGCTCGGATCAACGACTGCAGCATGGGGGTGGGAAGCCTCCTGTCTTGAAGGGTCCGGGCCAGGCTCGGGAAGGCTGAACTGTTGGACATTAAGCGACGTGAGATTTGCTGGATCTTGAATGTCCCATATCGTAAATGCCGAACCGCCACTAAGAAGCGTTAGCTCTTTGATACCGGGCCTTGATGCTCGAACGGAAATGCATACTAGTGGGCTACTGCCAGCCCGTAATCCCACTCGCCATACATGACCGCACTCACTGGACCAAGGGCTGTGGAAGTCTTCGCTAGAGGCGTCAAGGTACCGTTGTCATGCGTTGCGAAGGATGCCAACGACCCATGCTTCCCATCTTTTAGTCCTTCGTCGGTGCAATAGAGCACTCCATTATACCAGTCGAGGGTTAGCCAAGAAGGGCTTCCAGCACACCCAGCTGTTGTGGACAATGTATCAAGTTTCACAGGCGTATCCCGATATTCAGCAAGTGAGAGATTTAACGTTGTGACAAGTCCACTGTAGGACGCAACATATAACAGCACATCCGGCTCGTGGTGAGTGCTGAATTCAAGAATATCATGGTTGTGGCTCCAGTGCGCGCCTCCGCGATAGTAAGTCTGATATACGCAATGAAGTAAAAACACAGTGATAGGCGCAGCGAGAAGGAGTGTTGAGATGAGAAGCGTTGTGCTATTATCCCGGAAGGGGTTCTTTGAGAGTTTTTGGCGACCGAGGAACTTCATTGTCTCCAGTTGACGGACAATGTTATGGTAAGTTGAGGATTATGACGAAGTCAGAGCTGACGCAGTTTCACCGCACTAGCCGCAAGCTATCGACCAGGGTGAGGGCATAGGTGAAACAACAATGTCGATCAAAGAACGAAGAGACACAGGCAAAAGATAGCAATTCTGCGATGGAAACAAAAATGGAGGTGAAGATGTAAAGGTGAGATTGAGCCTTAGGCTCTGAAGGAATACACTACAGTAGCCGTGCAGATCCGGGTGGCACTGTGATGACTTCGTATTGCATGCAAGTATCACCAGATGGATCTAGTGTTGCCGCTAAAAGCATGGATTTAGAGTTCAGCTTTCCAACGTCGTTCCGCGGGAAGCGATTTGTTTCAGAAACAGTTTCAGTTGGTTTGGCTGCATGTTCAGTGATACTTTGATCGATTGGATGATTGTTTTTAGGAATCATGCCATGTTTAGGGGAGGTAATGGACTAACATTTGGGACCCTGATCCCGAAGGATGAAATCATCTAGGCAAATTATAATAAGCTTGGGGGCTCCTTGATGAATCTATTTTGGTATTCCAGGTCTTTAGTTTCGTTAACAACACATATTTGGACCAAGGATCAACGTGCCAGCGTTGATCTATCCATGCGGTCAGCAATAACAATTTCATTACTCCATCACGATAAAACTATTACGGGAGTGTTTTCTAATTTATAAATATTTCTATATTTTTAGTACCCTCTTACTTCATTTTTGGTATCTCAAAAGCACTCCAACCAACACCTCCAAGCACTTTCTTTTCTCAACTAAGCCTTTTCTGACGGGAAGTCCTGGATTGCAGGTGTCGTGGTTCCTCTTGATAAAGACATGCTGTATGGAGCCTAATGAACTGTTAGCTTTATGTAACCTCGTAGTCATGTTGTACGTACCAGAACTTCCTTAGCGTTACATATTCTCCAAGCAAGTTTACGAACGCTTCCATCTGCGGCCACTACAGGTGGTGCGAACTCAATGCCAAACATTTCCCGAATGGCGTAGACAATCCTCTTGGCATACTTTGTGTCGCGTTCGACGTGGCCTCCGAAAGGCTCCTCAGGCTGGTTGGGTGCAATATCCGGATCACGGTCCAGGCAGTTTTGAACGACTGGAAGAAGTGCGGCCTCGACGGCTTGCTCGTACAAGCCCTTGGCACCAAGATCGACATCCTCCTCGTCAAACTTGCTGATTCGGATCTCGAAAGGTTCTGAAATCGTCATGGCATGATGGTGTCCGTTGTGGTGGTATCTGAATTCGAAGACACCCTGTGTCCACCACAACTTGTCACCTTCAAACACAACTTCACCTTCGACCAGATCGGTTTCTGTGATCTCAGTTGAAGTTACCGGATGCTCTTCGACCACAATGCTAATATCGGCAGTCAAGGCATCATAAGAGCCAGCATTTGTAGGTGCCCATCGTCCCAAAGAAGATACTTCAGTTGTTTCCCTTGAACGATTGTCAGTGACCATGTAAAGGCCAATCCAATCTTTCTTGCTGTGGTTGGCGGGGGCTCTCCACTTGACTCGAAGAGGTGCTCCGTATTCAAAAGCCATGGTCTTAACGGGCTTAGGGAACCGGCCTGTCAAACTCTCCTTGCCTGTGTACTTCTCAACGATAGGTGCGTTGTTAACAGGAGTGCCCTGTACAGAAAGAGAGTATAGCTTGGGATCATGGCCTTCTAGATCAGGAGCAATTCTTGTAATGGTGAGTCGTGCGGGAGCCATGTTGAAAAGAGCCGAAGTATCTCGCACGATGGTCTTAACACCTGCTGCGAACTTAGGCCGAGCGGTATCGATAAAGTCCTCAACGAACTGGCTGGTGTCATCCAATACCTTGTCGACACTCTCTTGCCATCCCTTGACAGGAGGAGGCAATGATTTCTTGATGAACTTGGTAAGACCTGCTTCTTGACGCAGACTGCGACCATAGATCTTTTGCATGTGGGGTCGCTCAATGTACGAGATGTAGTAGACAGTCAAGATCTGGGTGAACAGGGCCATAAGGAAAATGGCTCGACTCCACGTAATGAGTGCGGCACCCCACACTGCAGCCGTTCCGAAGAACCGGTCAGGGTTGTTCAAGAACCGGTAAATTGACTTGTAAGTCAATTTGGCCTGCTGATCAAAGAAGAAATCGCCGCAGAACCAGCCAAATTCGCCGAGAGAATCATAGACGCTGAATGCGGTCCACAACTGAAGGGCAACGAGACTAGCACCAAGAACATGCTTGAGCAGGACCAGGCCATAGGCCCAGTCTTCAGGAGGCGAGTACATCTTCCAGCAAGCGGCGACAAATGCAGTGTTACACATGATCATGCTGATGTGGTGGAGGCCCTTCCATTGGCGCCAGGCTTCACCAGCACTCTCGCCGAATTTAAGGAAGTGGCGTGTCCACATCTTGTTCTTAGACTGTTGGTCGAGAATAAGACCTAGGCCGAGATGATACCAAACACGCCAGGCTAGAGCGTGAAACACGAAAGCCGCCTGCCATACGGCAGTTGAAGGTGTCACAAGAGTGAGGATGGCTACATAGAACGGCATGAGAATGACGGCGAAGTCAGGGACGCGGAACAAGTCAAGATTGCTTAAACCAACGAGATTGTGGACGGGACCAGGCTCGTCTTTCTGGGCGGGCGTAAGTGTTTGTTGGTCGAATGCACCTTCAAGCGATTTCATATCAGCGGGTATGGAATCACTTTGACCCCCGGAGACGGTTCGCTTGCGAGGAGGAGGAGGGTTGTAGGTTTTCTCAATATGAGGATTCTCGACAATCACGAGGAAAGCGAATTGGGCCAAGTGAGCGAGGATCGAGATGAAGAGAACCTCATAGCTAGCAGCCATCATGGAAATACCATAGTAACCAGCATATCCGATCGAGTACATGGGGTGAGGAGCCATCTCGAAGACACCGTCAAAGGTCAAGTCTTGGTCGATGAGATAGAAAAAGTCTCCCCAATACCAGGCAAAGTCTTTCACAACACGGTGGGCGTCGAGTTTCACCCAGAGATTGAAGCCGATAAGGGCGATGCCAACGGCCCAGCGGGAGAAACCAATCAGAGAATTCTCCCCTTCAGGAGTGTGGCCACAGACGATGGCGAACAGGCAGTACGACACGAAATCACACATGAGGATCAAATCAACAACCCTTCGAAAGACCAACCAAGTATTGTACTCAAGGGGGGCCTTCTCGAATTCATAGTCCTCCGGAATCTTTGTCTCGAGCTCGTTCTTCAGTAGCTTGTAGAGCCATGGTCGCGGGTTTTTGCCTGTTGAAGGATTCTCGAATAGCTTCCAGCGCCGAGCCCAAGTGACAAGGCGTCGGTGATTTGACTGGATCTGGAGGAGAACACCAATGCCGATGTTGTAACAAGCTCGCCAAAATAGGAAAACAGCAGCGAAAACAATACGTTTCGAGCTAGATGGCAGGAAATAAGCAGCTAAGATGTGAAGACCCAGAATTGCCAAAACAATTGCATCAGAAAGGTTCTTAGGTTGTCGAGGATCCAAAAGCTGAGAAACCATATCATGGGTTGTGGGTACGATAAAGACTACATGTGACAGTCAGCCAAAGACGCACCGACGCAACACACCACCACAACAACCTTAATGGATTGTACATACCTGTGCCGTCTGGGGTTCGACCATACGTCTTACTAGACTTATCAGGTGGGAAAGGCACATCAGATGACTGGCGACTATGCCCTTGGTCTGCTTGAAGCTTGTCTTGCTGGGCAGAAGGATCAACCCCAGATTGCCGTTGCCGGAGCCCAGGGCCGGTGGCAGGCAGATCGGCGGCAGTACTCATGACTGGCAACGATTCAGCAGTAAGAGGGTGGTGGGATGGCGACAAGGGATATCCAATAAAGACGGCGACGAACTGGCAAGTTGAATGCCAAAAGGAGAAAAAGAGCGAAGGTTGAAATTGAAAGAAAGATGAAAGAGATCGGAATGGAAGTTAATAGTCGGCTGTTGGGAGGGTTGCGGCGGGAGTTTGAAACGACGTCAGGGCTCCGCTGGCTTAGACGTTAGGGACGGGGTCACCTGGTTCAGAGCTATCAATCGCTGGGCCGGCGGTTTAAGCCCTGGCTTAGAGCTAGTTCCTGGTTTAGCTCTGGGTCTGGGTCTGGAGCTGCAGCTCCATAAGTCGAAGAGGGGAGCGATTTAGCAGGGGATTGAGTGTCGATTTCCAGTGAGCGTTGGAGAATGAGAGCAGCATGCATGAAGCTACTGATTGGTGCGAGGTTTGAAAGCGGCGTATGAGAAGATGCTGTCTGAGCCTGGTTGATGGGACAGAAACTCATGTGCCAGTGGGAAAAGGTGATAAAAAGAAATGAATGAATGACGAATTCGACAAGAAGTTGTTGGGAAGTGTCCGGTTCGTGAAACCAGGCCAGCAGCACCTTCCGTCCCGTTCAAACAAACATGTGCAATTAACAGGGCCAGTCACGGACTTGCCTCTCTACAGTGCATTGAGGCTTGAATGGGGGCGTCCGTTTTGCATTTGCGCCGCGACAAGAGCGCTAAACCCACTGTGATTACGGGGCTAGGTAGGGGAGGAAAGAAAACTCAGGACCTTGATGCTAGATGACAAAAAGACTTAGGTAATTTTGGATAGATTTAGGGTAACTAGACTGAATTTAGGATATCTTTTACTGAGTTTATTTTTTATACCTTATATTTAGGTCCAAGTTTTCTTGCCCCCAGGCCCCCCGAGGCCGGGCTACTTCCATCAACAAGTGAGACGTGCGCGGGGCTACGGTAGCATGGCCGAAAGTGATGGTACGGCGGGGACTCTGAGCTTCCATCATCTTCCCCCACTCGTTAAGTCGCGTGCTTTATTTCTTTGGTTACGGGCAGTATTGAGAACCACGGCGACAAAGAATGATATTACTGGAGTCAGCACTTGTCTATACCTTTATTTCTAAAGCCAACCGATAAGATCTGTCTATTCCAACTGATTTTGTAAACCATAGGGTAAAGACTCTTTCCACCGATTCTACCCGTTTGCCATGCCCGCTCTCTCATGGACTCTAACCGGTCTCCGGCTCCGTGATGGAGGACGCCTCCCGATAGGTACCACGGCGAGAAACCCCACAACGGGGTGGGGGCATCGGAAGCGAGTTGCTCTACCTCTTCTGAGCTCTCACTCTGAAAGTGGACGATCTGATGCCTGGCTTTTCTCCGTAGAAGCCTCATTTCTTTCACTCGGATAGTCAATAAACCCTGGTCTTTTAGTCTAGAGCGTGGGGCACAATCACATGCAAATCTGCCTCAAGCAATGGAAGAAACGACAAAACATCCTAGACGATTTCTCCCAACAAAATGGAAAATTAGAACTGTTCTAGGGTCTTACTATTACAGCTGTTGCAAGGGGTTAAAGCGGTAGTCTATTTAGGTGCTTTTCCATGGACAAAAACACCTAAGCAAAGGGAGACTCAAGAAGCATGGCGAGACTAGGACACAAGAACAAGGAACAAACACAAGATGGTGAGCATATTTCCTCGTAGAAAGCTGTCAGACAAGTGACGGTTTCTCCTCAAGCTAGAGTATGCCCAGATGACGAGAACGGCGGAGTTGAACTGTCAGCTCTCATATGATAAAGTTCAAAGCAAAAAGACTATTGTCCCGGGAGCTGAACTTTTCACGGTTGAAACATTTCCTTAGTGCAGGGTGTCTATCTGGGACTGGTGCCCGCAGGCAAAGTGTTTTTGTTATTCTTGGTATATAAAGTCTTACTCAATATCCTACTTTGTCTTCAGCAAGACGGAGACGCTGACGATATAGCACTTCGACACTCTTAGTCAGGACGCCATCTTTACAGTATTTATCTGCAATAATAACTTACTTATTCATTGTAACTCTGAGAATATGTAAATGAAAATGTTCTTCAGCCTTTCTAGACTGGTCACAAGATCTTCATTCTGAATCGGGCATATCTGTCAATCAAGCATAGAATATCCGCCCCAGTCACAAAATATTCAGGGTCTCGAATTACACGACCCTTGCTCCAAGCTAGTCAAATATGTTGAGATGAAAAAAAAGACCAACTGTCTAGATGTTCGTGGCCTTTTCTGATTCCTATAAGGGAAACCCGAAAGAGCCCCGTTGGCATGTAAATGCACGAGTTATATCCCGCATCGTCTGACCCTTGCTTGTTAGCGACTGAGCTAACCTCGTCTCTTCAAAGCCTCGGGTTGACAACCGGTTAATATGAGATGAGGATATTTATCTATCTTTGGTTTTCTATCTGTTTCAATGGTAGGATACGCAGTCTGATCTTACATTGAATAGTCTTTCCATCCTGAAAGTTACGGGCTCAGAGTGGCTGGTCATTCCACCAGTCTTCGCTTTCATCACTTAGCCGAGGGGGAATTATACTAAGATTCTGAGTTTTTCAGCGACGTTATTAAGAGTGAATAGGAAAGGAAGCCACACATTATCTGGAAATACTTTTCCTTTGACATTGACCACTATTCTGTCCTCTCTGTTCATCGCCTACTGTCTCTAAACAGGACCTCATGACAGAGCTGCCAGATCGAGAGCCGAGTATATTAAAGTCTAAACCACCGAATAGATGATATAATATCTTCATACTGAGATTATAGTATTTATTCCATTCTCAAGATTTTCATTGACGGGTACTTGAAAGACGAAAGGAGATAGATAGTACTCTTTCCACCACAAGATACCACCATATGATCCCTTTCTTCGCAGTATTTAACAAAAGATTCTTCGCCACAGATCTTAAGTCTTTTTACTTCGAGCTCTGTGGGTATTAGTATACCTAGGGAGCGGGTGTCATGCGAAGGCACTGGATCTCGTTTAACTTGGCATTCCCGGAGCCGCATAAGACTGTCGTGGGATATGGGACTCCGGGCAACTTCAGAGGCGCCTTTCAATATAATAGTCTTTGGCTATCATGAATATGCAGTAGACAGCCAGATCTCATTTACGGTACGTAACGGATGTCTTGTGGTACGTGCTCATCTGTGAGTTTGCGGCCCATTCACAAGGATCCGCTCCAGGACGAACCCGAAAGGCAACATGAACGGAAGAGGAAGGGAAAGCAGAGAGCTCGATTTGGCGAGTAGCTGGCCATTGTCTTCTTTCATCGCCCCATCAAGTAACCCTCTATGCAAATGCTGCCCACTCTCCCGGCTGGCCACTCATTTAACAGATCTTGATTTATGCTGTCTCCCCCTATCTTCACATCATACCTCATATCACAAAAAGGCCAAAGTTCACTTTTGTCCCACTCCAGACCCCCCATATCCCAAGGGTCATGAAATTCATGAGGTTGAAAAAACAATATCTTTTGAAAAAATCCCCGCAACCGATCGATGCAATTACCGTGCGTGACAACTAACCCATGACAAGATCGAAACATGATCAGCAGCCTTACTGAGCCTTCTTGGCAAACTCCACCCGCAGAATGAGATGCTTGAAACCAAATCCGTCCATCTTCGCACAGGCCTTGACGGCATCGCCCCGGTCCGCGAAGCTGATGAACGCAAAGCCCTTGGCCATACCTGTTTCCCGGTCCTTGGCAAGGAATACTCGGGTGACGCGGCCAAAGCGCTCGAACATGTCGCGCAGCTCTTGCTCCTCTGCCATCTCGGAGACCTATATATGTTGTTAGTGTGGAGATGTGAAGAGGCGGGCGCGACGGCACTTACGTTGGTGACACGCAGTGTAGCAAAGTCGTCTCTCTCGCCAAACTTGGATCCCATTCTCTCGCCAGCTGTTCCGGTTCCACGCAGAGCGGGAGGAACATATGAACCCTTCTTGGCACCAGCAGCGCCCGCGCCAGCAGCCGAGGCCTCGTCTCCCATACCAGCAGCAACATCCCCAGCGGGAGTCTCCCCAATAGGCGCCATGGTATCCTTGTAGGGACATCTGGCAGTGAAATGCTGACCGTTGCAGATACGGCACTTGACCTGCTTGTCCTTGAGCTTGTCCTTCATGGACTGGGCGTTGGCGTCGGTGGACTCATCCTTCTCGGCCTTTCGCCAGTTGACGCTTGGTCGGAAGATGATGTTCTCGCCGACGGAGGTGGTGTCGGGGGCAGGACCGGGGGGATCCTTTGCGCTGAGGCCGAACTTGGGCCAGGTTTTTCGGTCGGCGACGCGGGGGTTTACGGTCTCGGTGTGGGTGGTGAAGCGAATTCGGCGGGTGGTCTTGACCTTTCGGCCGTCGTCATCGTAACGGAATGTGATGATGGTCTTTGTTCCATCCTTGTTGGAGATGGTCTGAGGCTCGGGGAGATCGGTGGAGGTCTCCTCGATATCGTCGTCGTCGGCCCAGTCGTGCCTGGTTTTGAATGGTGGGGTTAGTCAAAAGGATATCGATACAAGACCCCAGTCAAGGAGAGCAGAGCAACTCACTTGGGCTGGTTCGCTACGGCGGCAGCCATTTTGAATCGAGCGTATCGGAGCGATTTGTTCAGAGGTTCTGTGTAGGTCTCGCGGTGCCGTAGGGATGCGTCGTCGTGGCTCGTCAAGGCGTCACTTCGTGATCTCGTGGGGTTTTAGTGATAGTTGAATTTATTCACTTTTTCGTGGTGCGGCGGTTTGAGCAGAAGTGGGGCAGATGTCAAGCCACAGGTGCTCGAGGCGGATGGATGGTCGAATCACATGATGTGCACTAGCCACAGGGCCAACTTTATCCGAATCCGGTCGTCGAAAATGGATTGATGATTAAAGGTGTAATTTGCTGACGTTACTTTTGAGGATTCTCGACCCGAGGCTTGAAAATTTTGTTACGTGGGATCATGCCACCGACGGAATTTGAATAGAATCATCATGGAGATTGCCACTGGTTCAACGGAAAAGCGGCATGAGAGGATTCGAACACGGAAGAGGGATGCGTGGCGCAGCTGAACTGGTGCAACACGTTGAATTCGGGATTTGTTCCAGAGCCACATTTGACGCAAATGCTCACTCATATAAAATGATTTGACAAGAGACAACCCATTTGAAAAAAACTGATACAAATCTGTGACTCGGTAAATATCCTTGAAAGGGTCTCCTTGTTGGGAGATGAGATGAACCTGTCAAAAACGCCAAGGGACAGATGCTCGAATCTAACTTAGGTATTGAGCCAAGCATGGCGCAGCTGAAAGAGAGTTCAATCCGGGTCCACGTAATGGAGCGACGCGGTTTCTGTGGCGCTCGGAAGCGCGCTGAGGCCATGTGAGAGGCCTTAGGGACCAAGAAAACATAAGACTTTAGAAGAGGGTGCTAAAATAAACTCCGCACTGAGTGCCCTAAACTTAGGCCAAAGCTACCTAAGTCTTTTTGTCACTTAGGATCAAGGTCTTGAGTTTTCTTTCCTCCCCTAGAGGAGGGAGGGAGCTTGAGACTGACTTTGGCACCAACGCCAAAAACAATCTACTACAAGCTTGGCTTTCGGCTTTGGACTATCCGAGGCCGTTTTCTTTTTCCTTTTGTATTCCTTCACATCCACTTTCTCTCTTTCACTCTTCCATTCCCATTTTCACTTCTTCTCTTGGCGATCGCTTCATTCATCCCATATATCTCGATAACTTTGCGCGCGATACCCCCCCAAGCTACTACCTCCTTTTCTGTCGCAAACAAATCACACCATGGCTTCCAAGCAAGAAGAACCTCCCGCCTACGGCCCTCCCCCAGGTGCCCCTCAGCCTACATATGGCGGCCAGCAGCAAGACCAATTTCCACAGGGCGGCCAGCAGCAAGGCTACTACCAACAAGGTCCTCCTCAGATGGGCTACTACAACCAGCAACAAGGTCCCTTTCCCGCCGGCCAGGGTCCCTATCCTCCTCAGCAAGGCCCCTACGGACAGCCTCCCCCTCAGGGCTACTACCCCCAAGATGATCAGAGAGGAGGCGGCGGTGCTGGCGGCGGTCTCATGACTGGTCTTCTCGCTGGTCTGGCGTGCTGCTGCTGTTTGGACTGCCTCTTCTAAATGCCGATTCACTACGACTCGGTACCACCGCCGATAGCGGACATGCAGACAAATGGAAAGGGTTTCCTGTTTCACGGCGTTGGGGATCATTCGACTACAGAACTCTGATTCTATGTTATGTGTTTCTTTGTTTCCTCGATAAAGTACGACTTATAATTTCATAATATTCAGTCTCAATGCGCATATTTGTTCCAAAGCGTGTGAATGTCAAGCCAAAACTGATGTGATGCTACTATGCTGCGGCAAAGGCTGTCTCAAACTCGGACCTAACCTTTGCGACACAATCATTCGTGTAAATCATCTTTTGTACATCCGGAGACGTCCACTTATCAGGAACCGATCCACTGGTCTTGTGCTCCTTGAACATCCTGTCTCTCTCCTCCTTTGCTTTTCCTTCGCCCAGATGTAGTGTTCGACCAGACATATAAGCCATTTCAACGAGATTCGAAGTCCATTCCTTTCGAGATTGCTCGTACACCTTCAAGCACTTGGCAATAGTCTCGGGCCGAGTATCAGGGGCAAGGGATAGAACCTCGGCGATTGTTGAACCGTCCTCAATGGCCATTGCAGCTCCTTGGCTAAGATGTGGAAGTGTTGGGTGACAAGCGTCTCCTAACAATGCCACCGATCCTTGAGTCCATGTAGGTAATGGCTTGTACATCCTTAGTCGCCACTCGCAGACTTCTCCTTCAGGAACCAGGTTGAGCATCTTCTGTACAAGAGGACAGAATGTCTCAAACACTTCCAACATGACTTTCTTGGATCCCTTGGTTGTGTAGGTGATAGAAGGAGCAGATGCAAAGTTATCATCTGGCTGGACAGTTGAAAGGTTGTATATGGACTTGTTTGCGATTGAGTAGGCGATAATGTGTCGCTTCTCTCCCACCCATCTTACAACCTCGTCGCTATCAAGGAGAGACAGTAATTCAGGATCATGCGCCATATCTTCTCGCTTGAGCATGATACGGTAGGCAGCTTGACCAGTCTCGGCCTCTTCAGGCGTGGCGTTGACTTGTTGGAGGAGCTGAGATCGAGTTACACTCTTAATGCCATCGGCGCCGAGGAGGATATCAGCTTCACGAGTGAATGCCTCTCCATCTCTGGGCTGGAGTTTGAAGATCACTTTGGGAGCAAAACTCTCAACTTCGATCAAACTTGTCGCAAAGTGAAAGGTGATGGCGCTCTCTTCCTTGCAAGCTTCGTATAGATGACCAGCTAAGGAAGCTCGATGGCCACAGAGGTGCGAGAAACCGTATTTTCCCTTGATATCGGGCATTTCAACATGAGCCAGCTCAACATTAGTTGCGCCCTCTGTAAAAGGTCAGTGTATGCTCCGAAGTCTCGGGATGTGTAGACTTACGTCGAATGCTGCTCCCAGCGACACAAGTAGCTTCTCTCTCAATGTCATCCCAGCATCCCAACCTGTCGAGGATTCTTCCCATATTAGGAGCCATTTGAATACCAGCTCCTACAAAGCCAAGGCTACTGGCAGTCTCATAAACATCAATGTGTTTGAAACCTCGTTTGGCTAGAGCTAGGGCAGCTCCTAGTCCGCCCATGCCGGCGCCCATGATGGCGATTTGCAAGTCTTTGGTGCTAGCCATGATGTTCAAGCCAATTGAATACTCGTGAGGCCAATGAAAAGGATGATATTAAAGATATAGACTTGGCATTTCGAGAAGTCGTCGAGACTTATATATATATCTAGTCCAATGTCGGTTCTTCCTTTATCCGATCTCATTCATACCTATCGTTACCATCCCGAATCAAATGCCGGTGCGGGGCCCCGAGCGGATGTACGCATCTCAATGGAGCTTGATCGATATATGTACGAGTCCGAGAAAGGGCTCTTCACAAACAACTAATTACATATAGAAACGGAGAAATTCAAGTGTTTTTCGTTTTATTTCCTTATTCGGGTCGTGCTGAGCTCCTATATCGGCGGAGACAATTCCCATTATTCAGCGTCTGCAGAATCTGGGGTTCTCCGGTGTCGTCATCAATACACTTTGACACATGTTTAAGCCATAAGCACTATCGTGTGCTCTTCTTTTTATCGACTAAAGCGTTAGACTTTTGTAACGATGCATTGGATAACGTGTCTTTGCGGGAGTATTTCTCGGCATGTGGGAGAGACTTCGGAGACCGAGATGGTTTCTGATGCTTCTCTCTGTCACTGCAATATTTGTCGTTATTCGACTGGCTTGCTTTTCACGTCCTATCTTCCGACCGAAAAGCCGAGATCTTTTGATGGTTTGAGCGTCTTTGAGGGGAACGATGGTTCGTGCCGGTATTTCTGCCCGATATGTGGCTGCCATGTCTATCAATCACACAAAGATCAAGACGGCGAGTTGAGGTGGGGAGTGGCTACGGGTGTTATCACAAGAAGCGGTGATTCAAGCGCAAGAGTGAGTTATACAACGCATGAAAAAGTTAAAGATACCATCGATGGCGGTGCTTCGATATGGCTTCCTCTAGAAGCACAGCAGAATCCTTCGAGTCGCCCACATTCGGGGTCGTTTACACCGAAACCGAAGCATCTCGATGCACTCTGTGCGTGCGAGGCTATTCATCTTCGCATCACACGCCCGAACGAGCTCAGCCATCTGCCGCATCGCGGATATCCTGACCTAATGTATCCTTACTGTTCTACTGATGAGTCTATCACATCAAACTCATCAGACGAAAAGTGGTGGATCAGAGGAGACAAATATCTCGCTGGAACCTGCGCTTGTGAATCTTGCCGGCTGGCCTCTGGGTTCGAGATACAGACCTGGGCTTTTATTCCCCGGACCAACATCCTTACCATTTCTACAGATGGCTCAGGATCAGAGGATCCATTGGACTTTGAGAGGCTACCGACGGATACTCTGAAGGCATACCAATCATCGCAAAGTGCAGTTCGTCACTTCTGCGGTGGATGCGGTGCAACTGTGTTTTGGCGAGATGCTACCGATTCAAGCGTAGTTGACGTGAGCGCAGGACTATTCCGTTCTGATGAAGGAGCTCGAGCAGAGAACTGGCTTCATTGGCACAAGAGCCGCATAAGTTTCGCTGAAGAAGTGCAGACTCATCGATCTGGTCCCCTGGCTATAGCAGCCCGGGGTATTTTGGGTACTCTGGCGATGGGCCTAAAGGGAAGCACTCTAGGCACTGAAGGTGGACTAGACTGATCACAATTCATAATCTCAAGTGAAGATCTTATGATAGCAGACGGTATTTCCCCTGAAAAGGGACTTTGTTTCCTATAAAAACGGCTATTAATGTTGCAACGACTAGGATCGTCGTTTCGAACAATAGGTCAGAGGTAAACAGCAATAAAGCCGAGAAGAATTGAAGTACAAAATTCTTCCAACACAACACTACACTAGAATAAAGTCATAAAGTCAATTAAGCTTATTTACTCTATTCTGTCTAGCCTCTTCATATTTCCCTCACAATCATAACATCTCTGTCATGAATAGACAACTCTACATGCGATAAACATGCCCGCTAACAAACCCCCCGAAGTCCTAATCCCTGTCCTACCCAATAGAACTACACCTTTACAACACGAGCATCGTTTCACAAAAGTGCTCGGTGTAGAATTCGATGTCGCTCTCGACTAAAATTGGCAGGACATTTCAGCTATTACCATCCATCCATCGGCATAAGTGACCAATTGAGCGTAGCACGTGCCTTGAGCGAAGATCATATAAAAGAAAGGTTCCAATGGAAGGCAAAAGTAGAGGCTGCTCTTTTCTGCAGAGGAAGAGTACAATTCTGGCAATCATGGTTGGTTCGAGTCTCGTTGGCCTATTGGCTGTTGTTCTCCAGATATGTTTCGTCAAGGCGGTGGACTTAGACGTTGCGGTTTCTGCTTACACTGGCGAGGTTGAGTCTGATTGGACTGCTGTTCACTACTCTGATCGGAATCCTCTATTGATTGGAAACGATGGAGGGCCTGATAAGGGAGGGTTTCACGTCTATGATCTCAACTCAAAGGCTCCGTTGAAACAAGTCGCTGCGAAAACACCTGGACGCAGCAAGCTTGTCACCACTGTTTACGATGTCAACAACAAGGATATCCTCGTCACTATCGCTCAGCCAGATTCTGTCGTTCGCGCTTATGAGATGCCCAAGTTTAAGCACATCAAGGATGCAGACTTTAAAGTTCTAGGAGATTGGTCTGCGCTGTGCAGTTGGAAGAGTCCGGCTGGAAACGATTATGTCTTCTTGTTTGGAAAAGGTCAGGCAGTTCAACTACTCCTTCAGGATACAAACAAGTCATTTGAGTTTGTCCAGGTATGTCTCTTTCTTTAAGATGAAGCGATAATGTTTGCTGACTTGCTAGACCCAAACTTTCCCTACTGACTTCGAAATATCGGGATGTGCCGTTTCACGCTCCGAGTCACGTATGTACATCTCTACAGATGACGACAAGAGCGTTTATGCCTTTTCACTCAAAGAGTCTACCAAAGCGCCCAAGATCACCAAGGTTGGCAAGGCAGAAGATGATGTGACCGGCTTGGCCGTCTATGTTCCCAATAAGGGCTCCGACTACTTATTTGTCGCTCAAACAGACAAAATCGCTGTCTACGATTCCTCTTTCAAGCTCAAGGGCACACTATCCTTGACGGGGCAAGAAGACATTGAAGTGCAGGGTCTGAACATCTACCAAGGTGCTACGAGCAAGTATCCTGCTGGTGCTCTGACATACGCCATTGAGTCAGAGAATGTCAACGGTTTTGCCGTCTCATCTCTTGAGAACACTTTGAAGAAGCTCAAGATTGATGCTAACACCAAGTACGACCCTAGGAAAGTCAAGACAGACACCAAGACTGAGCCAATCTGCAAAACTTGCCGAGGCAATGGCTACTGCATCAAGGACAAGAACAAATGCGAATGCTTCGCTGGCTTCGCTGGGAATACCTGCAGCAGCTTCACCTGCACCGACAAGTGTTCCGAGCATGGGAAATGTGTTGGACCCAATGAATGTAAATGCAACAAGGGATGGGGTGGCCTTCACTGCTCCTTTCTTCTCATTGAGCCAACCTACGAGACTGAGTCTCGTCTCGGCGATGGTGATGATCCTGCCATTTGGATCTCTCCTGAGGGATCGGAAAAGTCTCGAATCGTCACAACGATGAAGTCTGGAAAAGAAGCTGGCCTTGGCGTCTTCGACTTGGCTGGCAATCTTCTCCAGTCTTTCACGGCTGGTGAACCAAACAATGTCGACATGATCTATGGCTTCAGGGCCGGTAATCGAAAGGTCGACTTGGCTTTTGCTGCTTGTCGAGCTGATGATACGCTCTGGTATGTTGCTCCTCCCTGTTATTTGAAGTTAGCTGACAATCAAGTCTCTTCGAGATTCTGCCCAACGGCACACTGACCAATATCCCTGGCGGCATCCACCCTGTCGTCGACGACTACAAGGTCTACGGCTCGTGCACCTACAAGTCACCCAAGACAGGAAAGCAATATCTCTTCGTCAACGAGAAATCAGCACGATATCTACAGTACGAACTCACTTCCACATCTAAAGGAGAACTCCAGACCAAGCTTGTCCGAGAGTTCCAAGGCGGCAGCGGAGGCCAAGTCGAGGGCTGTGTGACCGACGAGGAGAACGGCTGGATCTTCCTCGGCGAAGAACCCTCTGCCCTGTGGCGATACGACGCAGAGCCTGACTCAAAAGACAAGGGTGTAGTAATCGGCAAAGTCGGCGATGGCAAACTCTACGGCGACGTTGAAGGCGTAACCCTCGTCTACGGCTCCAAGCCCACGGAGGGTTTCATCCTAGTATCATGCCAAGGCGTCAGCGCATACAACGTCTACCGCCGAGCCGCTCCTCACGAGTTCGTTACTACCTTTACACTCGTAGGGTCATCAGACGGCCAGATCGACCCCGTGTCCAACACAGACGGCATAACAGCTGTGGGAACAGCACTGAACAAGGATTTCCCTCATGGTCTGGTGGTTGTGCATGATGATGCGAACCAACTGCCCAATGGCAAGACCAGTGCTGAGGCGAGCTTCAAGCTGGTTAGTCTTGAGAAGATACTGGGGTCCAAGGTGTTGGGTAAGAAGGGCCTGTTGGATCAGGTGGATAAGAACTGGGATCCTAGGAAGTGAAGAACACATAGGGCAGTTAGTGGGCTTTGCCTAGGTGAAGTTGCGTCGTCTCTTTGAGAGGTCAAAGTCATCACCCCTGAATCTATTGAGACCCATTTTGAGTCAACCGAGGACCTTTTCAACGTCTCATAACAAAGAACGCAACACGAACATTTGCATGTGTTCTTGTGAGGCTTTGATCATCGCCAAAGAGACTACTCATGTGCTTGTGATGTTGAGTGGTCACATAGGAGTGGCGTTTACATGAGGCGGAACATTCTCGACACTCTTCTACCGTCAGTGCTTTTGCCATTTGTTCTAAGTCTCTCATAGGTATCGGAGATATGAAATTTTTGTATCCACTACATTTGATACCTAGATAATTGGTTGCCATTGCAGGTGGACGCCGCAATGCTTGACACTGTCAGACGGGACCAGGATATCAAGTACCTGCGTCGTCAGATATCAGCACAGACGGTGTTATTTATTGACTGCGTAATGATATTGAGTTATCACTGCGCTAGCTTTCTACGATAACTTTCCATGAGATGCAGATATCTCGAAGTTCGATATGTAGTGACTGACAACATCACCCCTTAAGCTCATATCACAGTTGTAGCATAACCACAGCAAGTACAACTTAACCCAAAATAAACATTTTTCTTTCTCGAACACTTCCAAACTCTCTCAAAGCCACTCCTCAAAGAGAAAGTAGGTTTGTTTCATCTCCTCTCACCGTTTGTAGGCTACAACCGCCCCCTTACCCTTTTTGGGTGTCAATAGAACCTCACTAGGCACTGACAGCTGTCAATAGCCAAATAATCCGCCAAACTCGCATGAACCAACGTTTATCCCGCCCGCCAAGATTAATATCCTCGTGCATTCGCGTCCGGCAAGTAAAAAGCGAGGTGAATGAGTTGGAAGTGTCACATATCGTTCAGCTAGGAGTAGTTTAGATGATAGTCTGCGCAATGGCTTCTGTGAATAAGCCGCAAAGCTACTCACACTCTCTTGGAGGAAGCTTTGATATCTTTTGCATGCAACTCGTGGCTTGTACCGTCTTTGATTTGGCTCTATTGAGAATAGAAATCTCGCATTGACTGTTACTGTTCGAACCGAAGAGCGAAGGGGGCTTATTGACCCCGCAAAGCGTCAATAGACCTCAATAGAAGCCTTACAACACCACAACCAGAGCAAGTGTGTGTATGCACGGGCAAATACCCTTTCTCTCAAGATGGCCAACTTGTCAATCTTTATCATGAACATTGAACTCGAGATCTATAAAAAACTACTCAATTCCATCATAAATACTCTCCTTTTTTTCTCTTCAGACTCGTTCCCATCGAAAGAAGGACAACGATATCTCAAAACACCTTTGATACACAACAACTCTTTTACGAGTACCACTCACTATAACACAACTTTTACACTTCGAATCACTCACTACTGAGACACACAACCTCCTGGGATGAAATACTCCTTCGTTACTCTGGCCGCGGTGGCCGGAGCCGCACTCGCGGCACCTCCGCCGACCGCCATCGACAACTTCGGCCCGGATTTCTTCACCCCTTTCTGCAACCTCGACTACAAGGGCAAGCCATGCGAGGAGCTCGTTGGGAAGGGTGACAAGAAGGCTGATACCATCTGCAAGGCTGGCCGTGAGCACTTCTGCGGTCCTCAGAAGCGTGATGCTGTCCCTGAGCCTCAGCCCGACCCTGTCGCTGATCCTATGCCCTGGTGTACTTGGCGTGGACAACCCTGCTGGAAGGACAAGATGAAGGCTAAGCGTGAAGCTATTCCCGAGCCTGTCGCAGCCCCTCAACCCGATCCTGTCGCCGATCCTATGCCCTGGTGCACTTGGCGCGGTCAACCTTGCTGGAAGGAAAAGATGGCTAAACGAGAGGCTATCCCTGAACCAGTTGCTGCTCCCCAACCCGACCCTGTCGCCGACCCCATGCCCTGGTGCACCTGGAGGGGCCAACCCTGCTGGAAGGAGAAGATGGCTAAGCGTGAGGCTATTCCCGAACCTGTTGCTGCTCCCAAGCCCGACCCCGTTGCTGAGCCTATGCCTTGGTGCACTTGGCGCGGACAGCCCTGCTGGAAAGAGAAGATGCGTATGGCCAAGCGTGAGCCCATCGCTGAACCAGTTGCTGCCCCGAAGCCTGATCCTATCGCTGAACCAATGCCCTGGTGCACTTGGCGCGGTCAACCTTGCTGGAAGGAAAAGATGGCTAAACGAGAGGCTATCCCTGAACCAGTTGCTGCTCCCCAACCCGACCCTGTCGCTGAACCAATGCCCTGGTGCACTTGGCGTGGACAGCCCTGCTGGAAGGAAAAGATGCGCATGGCCAAGCGTGAGCCTGAACCTATCCCCGAACCCGTCGCTGCCCCCAAGCCTGATCCCGTTGCCGAGCCTATGCCCTGGTGCACATGGCGCGGACAGCCCTGCTGGAAGGAGAAGATGAAGCTCAAGACCCGCGAAGCCGCTCCCGAGGCTGAGAACGAACCTAGATGGTGCATGTGGCGAGGTCAGCCTTGCTGGAAGAAGACCAAGCGTGATGCTACTCCTGAGCCTTGGTGCATGTGGCGAGGACAGCCATGCTGGAAAGCCAAGCGCGATGCCGGTCAAGCTCTCTCCAACGCCCTCCACGCAACTCGATCTCTCGACACCCGATCCGCCGACGCACCCAGCACCGCTCATCTCCCCCGCGACGCCGCCCACAAGGCCAAGCGCTCCATCGTCGAGCTCTCCAACCTGATCGCCCTCTCTGCGCGTGGTAGTCCCGAGGAGTACTTCAAGAGCCTCGAGCTCGAGACTTTCTTCCCCGACGCTGCTCCCAACGCTACCGCCAAGCGTGATCTCAACACTCTTCAGGAGGATAAGCGCTGGTGCATGTGGCGAGGACAACCTTGCTGGAAGGCCAAGCGCGCTGCTGAGGCAGTTCTCGATGCCGTCGATGGCGATGACGGTGCTATTGGTCCTGGAGGTCCCGACTCTCACTACGATACTCGGGATTTCAAGGCTGAGAACTTTGCGGCTAAGCGAGATCTCATTGCTATCAAGGCAGCAGCTCGCAGCATTGCCGATATTCCCGAGGAATAAGTAAGTTCCTGATCATATTCTCACATCGAGCGTCTTCTAACATCTTCAGGTGTCGATGACTTTGAATCCGATCATTTGCTTTTACAGTACGTCGGTGATATTTTCGTCACTCATTATCTACAAAAATTAGCAAAAAATACGCTCGAAGAAATAACAAGAGACAAAATGAACAGGTGGATATGGCCATGCAGGGGACGAGTTCCTCTTTTCGCTTCTCTGCAGCTTAATATTGCTGTACTTTATTTTTGGATAACGGTAGTGGATGGTTTGAGTCTGCTGCTTTTTTTATATGCGATTCTGCTTTTGGCATGAGTCGATAGGCATGGCTAGGATAGCTCGAAATAGTTGCTCGAAATCAACTGGTTGTCTCAATGTTCTTGTTTCTTGTGATGCAGCATAAATGGTTGCTTGAGTTAGGTGAGGTCAATATTGACAGTTCAGAGTTTGACTCTATTGATTGGACCATCTGTTCGGACAGGTATTCGATAATTGCAAGCGAATGAGAGTAGCAGATTCTTCAGCCTCCAAGCCTTTTGAAGAGTCGAGACATACACATTGTAGCATCGTAGTTACAGTGCATTGTTGTGCATGCCATGCAGCACAGGTAGATCCTACGCATATCATCCTTCAGCGTCGTTACAGTCGAGCACTCCAGAGACATTCACAGACCCTGCTCCCATCAGCAGGTCATTTATCACAAGTAGATACTACAAAAGCAAAGAAAGTATGTACGTTCAATCATTGCGCTCCTCCCCATCGTCGAGGGAAGCACCGCACCCAAGATTGTTCGCTTTTCTCTCCATTCTGTGTTCCTCTGAATCGATGGTCCTGGGCGCAGGCCTTTCGACGCACCTCGCATCAATTGTAAGAGAAACATGAACGTGGTTTTTTGCGTTGTTCAATATTTTGAATTGGAGAGAAAAGAGAAAAAGGAGTTCAAATAAAAATTCGAGATTTTTCTTTTTCTACGCGTCGTGAGGATAGTGGGGCTACTTCTGGGTGCCTTGATGCCTGGTGCGCAAGGCTGCCATTTTGAGATCTGGAGACTGGAGATACCCTGGAGACGAGAGAAGTCGATGCTTCGACTTCTATGAATTCACCAAAGACTTGTCACCACTTGTGAGAACGACAAAAGTTCTGTATAACTTACTATGATAATTTTCAAGTTTCAAGCTGCCCGAGACTGAGGCTAAAACTGCTACCTCAATAGTTCTTTCCAATATCTTTTCCGATATATCGTATCTTCCTTGTGCCCCAGCCTACCTACCTTACTCAGGCGCACAACAATAGCGCTTCTCCTCCATCTCTCAAGCTCCGATGACCTCTTTCTCTTCTTCTCCCAAATGACAGCCATTTTCGCCCAAGATGATAAGAAGTTATCCCTTGCCCCCTGGGCTTCCGTTTATGAGCGACCCTCCTTTACCATCATCCCATGACGGACAGCCTCGCAGGCTGCTCACTCCCGAGCCACCTCAGTCTGGTACAGTCGCGACTGGCAAAGCAAACGGCGCATTCTTTGACCGACTCCCAACTGAAATCCGCACGAGAATCTTGCGCCTGGCATTCGGTGACCGCACCGTTCATGTGGATCTCATTTGTGGCTATCCAATCTTCCCCGACTCCAAGCGTCACGGCGGGCTTCGACAACTGCCATAGTATGGCACTACCTCTGCTCAGAACCGCCTTGTATTTCCCGGCCCCCTTGTGGTCGATCTCGATAAGTTGACTGCCCCAGGTAAGCAACCGAAAGCGGACTGGGCATGGCGAAGCTCCGTTTGCCATCGACTTCCGCCTTCTGGATTTATAGACTCACGCGGAACCGGGTTCGATCCTCAGCCATGCGACGACGAGTGTGTCTTTGGGTGGAATGGCCGAAATGGTTTCCACCCACAATGTGAGTACTGGCCTGGTGAAGGGCCAGAGAAGTGCTCTGTAGGGGCCATGGGCTGGCTACTTGCCTGCAAGCAAGCGTACGTTCCCAGCCCTGTTCAATGTATTTGCTAATGTTAATGATGTAGTTACCGTGAGGGCATTCATGTGCTATACGCCACGAACACTTTTCATACAGCAAGCAAAGAAATGATTCTGAACATGCATGATTTCTTCCAACAACAGCGACTCAATGCCATCACATCTGTCGAAATCGTTTGGGAGTTCACACCGTGGATCCTGCCAGACATCAGCGAAGACCTTAGAGCCTCTCCACCCCTCAGCGATATTGAGACTTTCAGGCAGTTTCTCAAGGCCATTCCCAATCTTTTTCTGAACATCAAGAAAATTTATGTCTCCCTACAAGGAGATATGATCCCGAAATCGTATGGTCAAAACAGCGATTATAAGTACTCGACCAAGCAGCGCATCGAACTTGTGGAGAAGAACATTATCCTGAAAGTCGACCAAATGGTTCCTTACCTCAAGCCTCATGTCGACTTCTCAATTGCCTATCCTACAAGCACGTATGCTGTCCAACGTAGTCTTGCTCTCCGCCAGGGCTGGACAGTGAAGCAGAGGCATGGGACTGGTGAGGTGGAGCGACACTGGAGACAATTGGCTAAATGCCAACCTCGAACCGGCTACTGGGTCTGCTTGGGTGATAAGGATGTCAGAAAAAAGAGAGCGAGGGGCATTATTGGGCATAAGCATATGCCAGCGCGTGTTTCGGAAACGCAGTATGAGGTTTTCTTTCGATCTTAGGACTCGGGTAGTGTATTGAGTGCATGGTTATTTGGAAGGAATATGGTTTGGGTTTGGGGAACCTCTGTCGGTTACATGGCAAAAGTCACAATGCAGGAGTTCTGCATCTTATCGCATGTCAACAAATATCAATGTACGTTTTTTATCACTAAGTTTATAAAAAATAAGTAAGATGAGAATGCTATTCGAGATATGTAAGGCGATCTCAATGTGAGCAAATAATACGACAAGACCAACCAAGACCCCAAGAGCTTGGACTGGTGACAATTTGTGGCGAAGCTCTTGTGGTATCCACAGAGAGACACGATGCAACAAATAACGGCTCATTAAAGCTATGCCAACTCGGCTTCAGATGCCGTGAATATTGGCACATCCATGTCTTGGACTTTTGGTGAAGAGCTGACCTTGCTAGTGAGGTTCTGCTTGGCGCCTCATTCTTGGTGTTTGATGCGGAGAATTCAAGCAAGTGAGAAAAGCCAAGACGTGACAATCTACAACCGTGGCAGTACATTCCATCATATTTATATCGATTCTTGATTTAAACCATGATGAGTGACTCCATGCGACATATAATTCTTGTTTCTTTTCACTGTTGATCAAATGATCTGATTACATACTCATCTCACTCTACTCTTACATCTCAATCAATCCAGCTCAGCTACAGCTACAGCTACAGCTGAAAGCTCCCCTCAGCTGCCCCTCATCTCATCCCACTTCCCTTCACTTCACTCCTCCATCTTCACAACCTACGTACGTCATGGCCTCAGAACTCGCAACCCGCCTCGGCGACCTCAACCCCTTCTCTTCCAAAAGCCGCCACATCAACGATGAAGATTTCGGCGAGGAGATCGACAACAACACCGTCGCGGGCGGCGGCCACAGCGCACGTCGCATGGTAACAGACCTCAGAGTCAGCAGCGCCCTACGAGAGTTCCTCGTCAAAGAGAAGATGCTCTCCAAAAAGGAAGCCAAGATTGACTCTCAGGACTCGTCGCGTGAGCTCTTGGAACTCGTTAGCAAACCGCATATTCGCGTACTGCCTGAACTCACGGATAGGTCGCATCCGCTGCCGGAGTACTTTATCAGCTCGAGCCATAATACTTATCTTATGGCGCATCAGCTTTATGGGTCTTCGTGCGCGACTTCGTATGAGAGTGCGATTAGGACGGGGGCGAGATGTGTTGAGATTGATGTGTGGGATAACAGCGAGGATAGAGATGAGCCCAAGGTCACCCATGGATATACTCTAGTATCCCACATTTCGTTTCGTTTGGTTTGTGAAACGATTCGAAACTCTGCGGATCAAGAAGCCGTTGATGCGCAAAAGTATGGCTTCAGAGCTTCGCCTATTCTTCTGTCGCTGGAGAACCATTGCGATGCGTATGGCCAGATGCGCATTGTCAATATTATGCAGGACGTTTTTGGGGATCGTCTTTTGAGCAAGGCTGTTAGGCATATTGGCCATGAGGAACAAGCTGGTTCCGATCAACATGTGAAGCTGGAGGATTTGGGCGCAAAGATTGCTGTTATTGTTGAGTATCACTTCACAGATGAGCCTTCAAGCAGCGATAGCAACTCGGATGACTCGGAAGACGAAGAAGAGGAAAAGGCTGCGCGCAAGGAGTATAAGGATAAGAGAAAGAAGGAGGAGCCCTCTATCATCATCCCAGAGCTCGCTGAGCTCGGCGTCTACGCGCAGTCTGTCAAGCCAATGAACAACTCATGGTTCGAAGAGGGAAACCTCACCAACGCTCCTCATCACCATCTCATCAACGTATCTGAATCAGGGCTGGCATCTCATCTTCCCGAGCACGCATCACATATCGCCCGACACAATGCCCATCATCTCATGCGCGTTTATCCCAAGGGCACACGAATCTCATCCACCAATCTCAAGCCCGTTCCTTACTGGGGAATCGGTGCTCAGATCTGTGCGTTGAACTTGCAGAACTTTGGTACCAGCAACCAACTCAACGAAGCCCTCTTCAGCGGTACGGACGGTTACGTCCTCAAGCCCGCTGCTCTGCGCGCCGGTGGAAACGGAAGACTGAGTACAGGTCGCAGCAAGCGTCTCCGTCTTCACGTCGCAGGCGCAACAGACATCCCTCTGCACGGCGACTCAGAAGCAGATTCCATCAAGCCGTATCTCACATGCACGCTGTACCACCCTGATAACATCAAAGGCGATCCTCCCAAGCGCAAGACAGAGCCGTATAAGCAGCATAAGCTTGAATTTCTTCACAGAGGACCAAACCCGCCCCCAACAGAGCCTCTTTGGGATGAGACGTTGACGTGGGAGTATGAGGACAACGAAATGACTTTCCTGCGTATGCTTATCAAGAGTGATGATAGTTGGACGAGGAACCCGATGTTTGCTGTTGCAGCGGTGAGGTTGCTCTATGTTGAGCCGGGATGGAGATTTATTCGCATGTTGGATCTTAAAGGGCATGAGACGCAGTGTTCGGTTCTTGTGAACTTTGAGATCATTGATGCTTAGGGGGAAATTATGAGTATATGATGATAATTATGCGATTTCCTTGCTGAGTTTGCGTTTGATGTGGACGGGGTGACAGTCTTGCTTCCAGATACCTTCGTTCAAGATATACCTTCGCTTTAGAATGAGTGATTTTAATCTTTGCTTCCTCTGACTGAAAATAACTTTGAAAGAGACTCTGTAGATGAGACTCTTGGGTACATTTCGTTGTGCTGTCCCTCACTCTATAGTGAGTAAATCCAATCGCTGACATTCACAAAGTTGCCATGCACTCAGGTTTCGTGGTCTAACGGTTATGACTGCGGATTCTGATTCCGCCAGCGAGGGTTCGACTCCCTCCGAGACCTTTCTTTTTACGCGACCTGGCTTCTGTGATTGGTACTGGTTCTGAAGGTCATCCCGCCTGTCCTGCGCGCACTAAAGCCGTATGACGCAATGAATGCTTATTCTTTTGTTTCATGAATCCGAAGTAATCTTTCTACTGCCGAACGGGGCCGGATATTCGAATGGGTCTTGAGTTCCGGCCCGGGGCTAAGAGCATGCCGGCGTTGACGGTCGTTGCATAACCGGGACTGGAGGACTAGGGAGATTTCTCTAATGGGCTAATGGTATAGAGTATATAAAATTATAAGCTTATTAAGAAACGAAGTGCTGTAATGCATCATGAACGAAACTATATATCTTGTATGCTTCTATCAGATTATGCTTCACGATGGTTGCCTGTTTCTGTACTACGACAATATGGACGAGACATTGCTTGATTGAAAAGGTATTTATGGTATCTTGCTGCAGTATCTACATGCTCAAATCAATATTGGCCCATTACGAATGCCGCTCTTTGTGACGCCGCATCTCAGACGTAAGCTTAACTTCCGAATGCCTTCGGATCTAACCTACACCAATCAACGACACCTCAACTCCAAGTATAAGAAACGCTCAACACCAGCTCCTAATCGTATTCTACACTTACATTCAATCGTCAATAAACAAAAACTTTTGAAGTAATTGATCATACGACAAAATGGCCCTCGTAACAGCCCTCCTCGCACCAATCCATCTCCTCTCCTTCTCAACTCTTCTTGGCTCTCAACTCTACCAAACCTTCATAATCACAAAAGTCACTTTCAAACACCTCCCACGCACTCCCTACATCAACTTACAAAAAACTCTCTTCCCGATTTTCTTCCAAGGCCAAGCTCTTCTCCTCTTCCTTGCAGCCATAACACTACCCCCGTACGGTGCTCTCTCCCTTATCGAGCATAAGAGAGATTGGATACCCTTTGCGATATCTGGGTTCGTCTCGGCACTTAATATTATTGTGTTTGGACCGAGGACGAGACAGTTGATGTTGGATCGTGTTGAGCAGGGTAAGTTACTTATTTGCTTTTGTGAGATATAAGCTGATGAGATAGGGACGCTGGAAGGAAAGACGGTTGAGGGACCGAGTTCTGCGATGGGGGTTATCAAGAAGAGATTCAGGACTTCGCATGCTATATGTATTCACTTGAACTTGATTGGTCTAGGGGCTCATCTTTGGTATACTTGGAGACTGGCATCCCACCTTGACTTTTCACGATAATGGGAGGATCACACATTTCTTAAGCTCTTGTAAATCTTTAGTGCGTTTAAAGCCCGTGTATTATATAACCTTTTTATAGCTTTTAGACCTCAACTTCCGACCTTCATCTCAACTCCAACCACCATCGATATTATCTCTAGACCCATATCAAGGTAGATAGACAATCATCTCAAGTCCACCACTATAAGCCGTAGTAGTCGTCTTGAACCCATTCTTCGGATCATGAATATAATCCAAAAACTCTTTATACAGCGCCTCAGCCATCTTTGTGTTATCAGCTAGAATGATAGCTCCTCGCTTCAGACGAGGCTTGATGATCTCCAGAGCTGGGAGTGCCATTGGTATCCAAGCTACTCAACATTAGCATTCCTTCATCAGTCAAGGCTCTTGGGACTTACTGTCAAGAAGCAGCATATCGATCTCCTCAGGCATTCCCTCCTCCGAAAGCGTCTCTCTCAAATCTCCCTCCCTCAACTCAATCCACGGCTCAACCTCTTCTCCTGCTTCACTCCAATGTTTTCTCGCCCTCTCAGCCTTAATAGTCTCCCACTCCGTACCAACAACCCTCCCCGTGACTTTCTCACCCCTCGCTCTCATAGCACTGACGTTCTGTCCCACCGCCAGAGCAAGATACATCGTCGAAACACCAAAACTAGTCCCCGCTTCAACGATGTTCGTGGCGTTTATACTGCGGGCGAGTAGATACATGAAAAGACATTTATCTTGCTCTAGAGTGACGAACTTATCGCTCATGTGGGTGTCGGCAGATATGGACCATGTTTTACCAGTAAAGTAGAAGCCGAAGAGATATTTAAAGTAGAACCAGGTTTGAGAGATGGTCTTTTCTTGAGCTTCTGATTCGGCGTGTAGGCGGATGAGGAGTTCGTGGACGCGAGGACTTGCCTCTAGAGCTTGCAGGGCTGTTGGTGATGGTGCCATGGTGATGGAAGTTGACGATGAAGGTAGTGATAATGTTTTGAAGTCAGAAGGATTCCTGTTTCTTATATACATAAAAAATGAGTCAACTGAGTCTGTTTACGAGCTGAATACGGTAATTGAGATCGGAAGAGATGTTAGTGTTGAGCTGATATCACCGAGGCCGAGATATCATGACCGAACTCTCGGGCAAACATTGCATGCCCTTTAGACTTGTCGTAATATCTGTTTAGGAAGTGTTCAACTGTGAAAGATTGATATGATACTATGGATCAGAAGGTCTATTGTGTAAGCTTTCAGGTGTATATCATTAAGATCCTGTCGCTCTATACATGTCACATACGTTCTGCTTGATCTGCCTACGATTCACCCAAGCACCTTAGATAGACATTAAGAATTAACACAATACATTGTGCATAATAAATGTCCCTTGTGTATCAATTTCCATGAAAATAGAAAATTGGCTGTCTTTGCAGGAGTAATCTGCGCAGTCTCGTTAAGACCGAGAACCAAATCCGGACTTCGGCCCTGGCCTTAAACGCCCTCTCTTCCGATCCCATCTCGACCCCATATTGATATACGGGAATCATCCGCATGTAAGGCACAGCAGAGACCTTTTGAAGTGCAGGATACGAAAACTCCAACGGGAATCATGCAGCTACCCATCAGACTCTATCGCCAGCCTCTTTACCATTCGCATCTACGGGGATACAGACAATAAATATCAAACATCCGCCTTGGCTCTTGAAAGGACCATGCCGCATCCCGGGCTTTAGGTACGCATACGCGCCCTCCTCCCAGCCCTGCCGCAGATTCTGGTCGTACAAATCACCCTCAACCATGAAAATTTCCTCAACGTAGTCGTGGATAAAAATGTCCTGTTGATTGCGGGCGCCAGGCTGCCATCGCTGTAATGTTGTATGTCTGCCTGTCTGCGAGTCCTCGTTGAGGACTAGTTCATCGACGCCCGGCTCGATAGTCGACCAAACGCGATTGAAAGATGTGGTAGCGGGGTGAAATTCAAACTGTTCCATTGCGAATGAAATACAGACAGGTGATCGATACTGTCGCACTTGGGCTCAGCATCGACCGACACAGCCTTAAATCCTCCAGAAACATAGCTATTGCCTTGAATGACGAGAACACAATGATATCATTGGTAAGCTGACCATGACAAATGCAGCAACGTTATTGTCGAAACCTCCTGCCAAAGAGAGCAAGCCTCTATGCTGCCTTGGAAAAGGCAATCAAAATAATCATCGTAGCTTGGCTCTTCAAGAGAGACAAGTTGCTTCGACATAGCCCAAGGTATTTGCAACGGGAACGTTGCTGACCCCGTGAAGGGAACCTGCAGCTTACCTAGGCAGAGTGCATCCGCTTGGATGCAACCGTTTGAGCTAAAATGTACAATCGAGTAGACTCCTACCGTTGCCAAAGGCTAATAAGCGCAGAATTGATAAGAAGCACGGTGAGATATGCAGGATTAAGATCTGCGCTCACGAGGTATTGGACTATTGGTGACTCTAAACGCCCACTAGGACTCTTGCATCAAGCTCAAAGAAGGTCATAGGGAAACTAAAGCTCGATATTCAGTTGCATCTGAAGTTATGGATATTGACGAATACCAATCGATATATGGGAGCGGCTACCAAAAACCATGTTTAGTATGAGTTGTTTCATGTCGTGGCAGACGTTGGCTAGTGTCAAGGGATATAACACGGCTAATCAGACATGGTGACAGCTCGAAAATGCTAGAGGCATTCCTCTCAGTCTCAAACACTTCCTTGAGATCGCCTTGCGCCGGTAGAGTTAAACTGTAAACGCAGCTCGCCGATCCGACGGCTCAGAGTCACTTGACGAGCCAAGTCAGATGGCAGGACGGATAACATCGCAAGAGATTGTCACTCAGGATGCCGGAGGAGCGGGGAGGGTGTTACACAACAGCCAAAGCTCGTAAAAAGAAGAGAGATGCTCATCGATATGGTAGTACAGCATCATCACGAGAGTTTGAGACACTGCTTCCAATGATTCATAGTTCTTGACACATGTATCCAAAGTCTTGGATGCCGATAATGCCGTCTACAGTTCACGGACATCTGGTTGGTGTTTCCAGTCAACTGTAGTACCAGTACTGGGGCAGAGCGGGGTGCTTGTCAAAGTGTGCATATCAAGTCAAGGGGTGTCAAGAGCGTTATGCTCTGTGTTAAGATCATCAGTTGATGTACACGTCGGCCAACGACTGATAAACGTTGCATCGACAAAGGGGCACTGGCCGAGACTGAAAACGCAACAATGATGAGTGTAAATCATTGGAATTGTGGCATTGGTGAAAGTTCAATTGGTGAAACCCATCGACGGGAACCAAGATAACCGGCGTCAGCCACCCGATCAAACTGAGCTTCAGCTCCGGGGCTGAGACAAGGCTCACCACACTGGTCTGCATCTCTGTCACAGTGACAGTGACTGCTTCTCCCCCTCGAGGACCTGTCGTCCACCGCTAGATTGACGCTCTCTTCTCACGGGGGATGGAGCCAAGAAGTGTGAGCGGGGCAGGATTGCCAAGAGCCGACCATGGGTGGACCTTTTGACAGAAATGGATAAGGATTTCCGAGATGAACTCCAAGTTGTGGGACAAACAGTGAACGAAAAGAAGAGGATCGGCATCAGTTGAGTGCAAAATCAGAGGCACGCAGGATGTTGATCAAAAGACTTTCGTCCACTGAAACCATGTTTCAATGACACCGACAACGTCAAACCGTAATCTGTGCTGAGGAACCACAAGTTGTTGGGTCATCGGCGTTTTTATTTTTTCTCTCCGAAGCATCGTGAACATCCTCATTGAGCACATTCTAAGAGAAAAGAGGGTTTGGAGGGGAACGAAACGAATAATCCTACCTGTCACTTACCATTGAGGCTCGCGAGCTTGACAACCGAATCGCTGCCCAACGGGTTAAACACGACCTTGACAGGTTTGACCCCTATGCATCCATTTTTATCGGTAGCGATATAGGGACCCCTATAAAATAACCGTTCGGCCGAATAAGTGTCTCCGAGCGATAGTCAGTCAGCTCGCAGGCGAAAGCTTGGGGCAAGATGACGTTGAAGGAAAGAACAATATGATCTTATGAGAATGAGACCTCTCTCAAGGCCAGAAGGTGCTGTGACATTGAGCGTATCGCTGTTGCCTCAAGTTCTTGGCTTGGAGACCTCTCACGATGACTTCACTTCTCACAGGTCCGGCATTTCACTACGCCCTTGTCACGGGGAACATCCAGGCAAGAACAACGTTCTGCCTAAACGACAGGAGATGGTCCAGGATGAAATATCCTGTCGCTGTCAGTCGGTTACAACCGTGAACCACTTTTCTTCCACGTTTCTTCCAAAACGATACCAGCACCCTTGTACTCTGTACAGATGCTGGGCGGTGCGAGGAATGACGAGAAGATTGCGATTTGCGGACCTAGTCAAAGGGCTGATGATCACTATCAGAGGGGCGCGAAGAACTTGCGGCAAAGGTGACCGTCTTGGACTGTGCGTTCCTGGAAAGTAAGAGGGATAGGCAGTGATTGGAGGTTTCGGAAGACGGTGACCGTTTCGTTGACCGTTGGTTGATCTTTCGAGAATACTGTCCTGTGATATTGGTCATGTTTCGCCCCCCCTTGAGCCTGCAAGACCTGATACCTTGGGACTTTGTAGGGAAGTAGACCCATGACATCAGACTAGTCGAAGGGGCACCTGGACCCTTGCTGCTGGATGGCGCCTTGTGTTTCCGAGGGTGGAGTGAAATGTAACCCCATAACCAGTGAGCGAAAGGATGAGAGACGCAGATTGATGGCTAAACGCAATCAGACTGATATGCAGCCAAGAGGGTTGTAGAGCCCGAGTGTGCGGTGTAAGTCCAGGCACAGCCGATTTGATACTCGAGAATATCCTTGGCCGCTTTTCTTCCTTGTCATTCCGACTTGTTGGGTTTGGCAGGAGTTGCAAGGCGATCAGCTAAAGTCGTTGACCGGCAATGATCTTTGAGCGATGTACCAGAAGGGTTGCAGGTCAAGTCACAAGAGTTGCAAATCAGTACCGAACTCGGTGCCCTGACCGACACCACTCAAGGATCAGTCCAACGAATAGACAGTGACAAACACTGTATTATAATAGTTGGTCGGTATTAGACATTCTGTCGCAGCTGCGTTCAACCTGCAATAACATCTTTTTGGTGAGTCTCGGTGGGTCCAACATAATAGAAAACGGTCAACCCAAACCCAATCACGATGGTATATCAAAGATGGAATGGTTGGCGCGAAGAGAAGAACCGACGATCTCTAACAACCAACAAGCAAGAGGAGTTGAAAAGTTTGTTCGCTGTCAGAGAAGACAGCCGGCCGTGCTGTTGTGAGCCCAGCAACGGCTATCATAGTGGACATACCCTGAATCTTAGAAGGCCACCTCTCCGCTGAAAGTCCTCCGAACCCTCTAAAACCCACCCACCGAGACTGGTTATTTGATAGGCACTCAGCGTCTATTGCAGGGATTCAGCCTCCAGAAGCGGGCCTCAACCGTGGCCTGCAAGGGCCAACAATTGCGTCACGACTGAGTGCTGATCGGCCAAATTCTGTCAGGCCTTCTCACGAGGAGGCTTGGCCTTGGGGGTCCTGGGGGTTTCTGAGGCTCGGGTCGTTTCCCTGTGGTCGTCTAAACTCTTGGCCTACCTAGGGGTGGGGGGGTTTGTTTGTTTTTCAAATTAGGCAGGGTGATTTGATTGACATTGTGAAAGTGGTTGTATGAATAAGGAGCACGCACGGTAATACTCATGGTGAGGAGTTTTCTTGATTATGTTAAATAACGACGTTCGTGAATTGCGAAGCTCGTGGTGTTGAAAATGAACATCTCAATATTGGATGCGGCATGAGGTCAGTTATTCTGCGGAGGAGATACGTACCTCGGCCAGTCCTGCGCCCAGCGGATGGCAGGGCCAGTGAGGTGAGCTTCCATAAGCTTCCTTCCATTTGGGGGCTCTGGGGAGGAAAGAAAACTCAGGGTATAGATCCTAAGTGACAAAAAGACTTAGGTAGTCTAGTATAGATCTAGGGTATTTTTGCCAAGCTCAGGATACTTCTTACTGAGTTTATTTTGACACCTTACATGAAAGTCCCATGTTTTCTTGCTCCATGAGGGGCTGTCTAGTCGCGTGGGAGAAAGCTGGTGCCACTGTCGTCCAATCCAAGGATGCTGTTTCCTGCTGGACCACAACATTGAACGCCTGGGCCAGGATACCCGATGACAGGTGCCTGCATAAGTACAATCCCATATAATTTAATGCGATAAAACACTTGTCCCAGGATGGTCTTTGCCGTACCGAGGGGCGTCGATCTCAAGTCTCATGACTCCCTGTTTTGTCGTCACTTTCCTCATTTGGGCCCCCCTAAGTCCATTGTATCTTTCCAAGGGTCTCCTCCCATCCTCATCCTTGGGAGACACGATGATACTGTACGGATACCTGCCCGCCTGTTGTGTCTTTTTCATTCTTCTAGAGCCCATTATTATTCGACTGCCGGGTTTCCTGGCCCTACGGAGCATTAAGTGGTACCTGCTCCTCGTGTCTGGGAACCCCCAGCGACACACTGTAGGTACTGTCGCCGTACATACAGTAGAGAGAGAGAACTAGAATACCTTTCCTTAGTGAAGTAGGTAGTGATGACCCTCAGCTTGAGGTCCAGTGAAATTATCAAATTGACGAGAAATCCACTTTAACATTCTCATCCCCGTTTCGTCCATCCCCTTCCCCTCTTTTGTCTCTTCCTTTTCTGTTCTGGGTTCGCTCCTTCTTTTTTTGCTGGCCGGGTTCTTCCTTCCTTCCACCTAGCACCTGCCACCTGCCACTTCCACTCCGAACCCGACCTAACCTGCGCTGGCTGCCCTGCACTGTCTCGCCATTGCCTTCGCTCGCCCGTTGCCTTTTTTAAAAGAAGGGTCCTTCCTGCCTCCCTGTCTGCAACCGTTGGTTGAAACTATTGCCTCTTGGACTTTCATGATTGTTTGCGCCTTGGAATATATTGCCACTGCCGGGATTGGTCATTCTGACTTATTCGTCATATCCTTTCAATTTAACTTTTAGCGTTTTAACTTTTTGGTTGGTCCTTCATTATCTCTTCTTTTCTATCAGTTATCATTATTCATTCTATCACGACTTGATTATTATTCATCTTCCAATCTGTTGCTGTTAGTTGTCCCATCCCCACTTGTTCACTCACTCCCACGCACCTGCATTTATCCTTGAATGTGACGTTGCTGCTCTCTATTACATTGCAGTTGCTTTTTACTTTCGCATGCTGCCCCGGCCATCAAACAATTCCAATTCTCGCTCTTCGTTCTTTTCATCTGCTGACATTCGCGCTCGTTTTTTGCAGGGTCTCCCCCTCCGCAATTCATCAAAATCTTTCCACCACCTGCTTCGATTCTCTAGCAAAAGCAGGCTAGTCTTCTCTGACCGCCACCTGCCGCCAGCATCTTCCTACGACTAAACTATAACCCTCGCTCAGTCACACCCATTCCTCCCGTTTCGACATCACAATCCACGACTGAAGCCACCAAATCCACGATATCTTCAAACACAAGCGTTTGCGAATCTTATCTACCGCTACCGAAGCCACGATTTCAATCGCGATCAAGTTTCGAGTTCATTTGCGGCTAGTCTAGTCGGCCTCTCCGCGTGTCGACTCCCTTCCAAACGCCCTCTAGAACACAATCCAGCCTCATCACACCCTTAGTGGATCCGGAATCGTTGCCTCCCTCGCAAGCGTACATGCTCGGACTTCGAGACCTTTAAACCACGTGGAACTATTTGGTCTCGACTTGCCTCTCTCCACAACTCCTCTCGACGACGAGTTCACGCGACTCTTGGGACACCTACACCGACATACCATTAATCCATTGAGTCAGCTATCTAGGTTGACTTTTGGTGCCTCTTAATTATTGTTATCTGTGTCGTCACACGATTGTGGATGTCGCAATAACCTCGTATACTTTGTGCGACAAGTTACGACTTATTACGAGTTATTTGAACCGAGCGACAACCACCGCTTCACCCACATACCATATACTATATTATAATGGCAGTCAACGAATTCCCAAATGCTCCTGCAGAGCATCCTCATGCAATCGCACGATCGGATTCCTCCACATCATCGAGCCCTGAAGACAATAACGAACCCATTATTCACCAGCCCGTTCCTATCCGACCTAGCCTACCTCAACGGAAAAGCAGCGGCCCTCTAGTTGTCCCTCGCGACAGCTCAGCAGTTGGCCCTCACGAGCCCGACTTTGGCCCAGATGACGTCAGGGCAATGAGCCCCAGGAGAACGAGTGAGGATCTCGATAGAATTGGAAAGGCTGCGCGCGAAGAAATGAGAAGGTAAGGATTTGACAATTGAACAATTCGCTCAGACCTATCGCTGACTTTCATAGACACGCCAAGGCATTGCAGGACTCTCTTCTCACAATCTTCAATCGCATCGAAGCCGTTCGCGAAGAACATGACAAGCTCGATAATAACAACAAGTTCTTGCAAAAGTACATTGGCGATTTGATGAGCACTAGCAAGATCACAGCGCCGAGTAGCCAACGCAAGAAATAAGTCTACTTCAAGGCATGAGACAGTACAATGTCTCGACTTTCCATTCACAACCATCATACTCCGACTCGACGGTCTAGATGAGACTGCATCTACATCTATGCCATCACTTCAGAAGCATTCGACATAATACTTGGGATTCGCGACTTTTTAGGGCCCAGTGTGGGCATGATACCCGCGCCTTGACAGCGCAGTTTCTTGAACTCTACCTCTTAGGGCAGAGGAGAAAACATTACATTTGCATTTCATTGTACATTAACGCATTACGAAACCGGGAGCAGTTGGGATCGATCTCTCATGATGGACGGATCATCGCACGGTGGGAGCACACTGGAGCTTTGGATTTCTCGGTTTTGCATGATAGTGCATCACCAGCATTGCGCTACTTGTTGTCGGGGGTTACTGTACCCTTTGTTTGCGCATTTGTTTGGCGTTTTGAGATTGCAGCATACAAGGACTAGGATGAATGTCTGGTGTTTTTGTATTCTACCATGGTATTTTTATACGTCTTGATTACTGCAGCTTCTATAGAGGGAAGCTCAGAGTGGAGTGACGGATATGGGGTTACTGACATCAATCTGCCAGGGGGCACGGAGTGAGGTTCGTAAAAAGAGTATCATCATTGTTTTTGAGTGAAGTGACTTGGCCTTTCTTTGCCTTTGCCTTTGCAGAATGATACCAATGCAATGCCATTGCCGTGAGTTGAGAAGAGTCAATAAAATCGAGATTTCAGCAAACATTCCGATTTGATACCTTGTGATTAATACATCTCCACCATTGGACTCAGCTTCAACTGGACTAACCCCGTTCATACATTGATATTCTGCGAACCTGCAAGATGGATAGACCGGGTATGTCCCTTCACCAACGCAGTCTCCACGCTGGGGATGGCCCGAGCCTGACTCGGGGGTTTTTCCCCTACGGTTACCGACCCGTTGCTTGGTGCATCTAGAATTTTTCCATTAGTTGCCGTGTTGTTTCCGGGTGTGGAGAAGAGAGTTCTTGCAGAATATGCTTCTGTACTGGGCGTTTGGCGGCTGCTGATGATAAAAGTTTGATGCCGTTACCGGCCGGTTTCACCGGTGAACGATGAGTTTTATCGGTGCGAGAACAAAGTTCTTTGCATGATGGTTGTTAGAGGAGGAGAAAAGGGACAGGGGCTTGTGCGGCCGAAGTGTATCGGTGAGGGGAGATGTTGAACGGGACCGAAAATTGACGGCATTTGTCTCAGAGAAAACTAGACTAGTTCCCTTGCTTAGCTGGTGGCAAGAATGGAATATAACACGATAGTATGATGGCTGAAAAATCGATAGACTAATGTAGCTATCTATCATATTGATCAGCTGGGGAGTCAGGGAGTTTAGGTCAAAGCTATATCGCGCTAGATAATTCGGCGAACTACGTACATCTCGAGACTGTTGCTGGCAGCAATCACTGCACGTACTAGAATTGCGCTGTAGTCAAGACTGGGAATCTGATATGTTTCTCATTGTTAACATGTATTGCAATTGTGTTATTCGCAGTTTACTCAAGACTGTTTGTGGAATCCATTGTACAATAGTTTATCAACCCACGAACACCATGTTATTTGAGACAATGCCGGCAATGAAGAAAGTATATATATTGATCGAATGCTATTCGTCAAAAACCTGATGGTGTTACATTAGATGATGGCCCAATTGCTGCCAGAGACGAAATAGTTGGTCACTTAAAGACAACTCCAGATGGTGTCAGTGTCTAAAAACTTGAGCGACAACAGATCTGGGATGCGACTTGGGTAAATACACATACACCAGCCTCATGCTCATTGATACAATTAATCCTGAAACCAACATCTATTCTATACGTAGGGCTTCTCCACTCCGCCTGGTTCTCTGCATAGATCTTGTGCCCTGAGATAGAGCAAAAAGCACCCTGAAGCTGCAATACCAAAGTAACTTCACTTCAACTGCATGCCATTTCCATTGAATGACCATGCAGAAGTGTCAAAGTTGCTTTAGTTGATGCACGCAAACTGGGTTTAATCCGCCATCCAGCATCCATCGGCATCACATATCATCTAAATAACGGCTCGAATTATCCTATGCATCATGCTCAATCCATTCTTTAACCATGAGTTGACCGATAACAGGCTTCAAAGCTCGGGGATATGGGCACCGTATGCGAAGTTGGCCTTCTCGAGCGTCTAATTGACGATGACCATGGTGGCGTATGGCCCTTCAGTGATGAGTTGATATGGGTTGGGGGCCGGATAGCCCATGATGCAATTTTTTGAGCAGTATGAAGTGACTGTAGAGTGTGTCTGTGATGCCCTGTATGGTATGTTTCGGTTAAACCGCAAGAAGGCCGGCCCAAAACAGCAAATATCAAGTACTACCATTCTAAAATTCATGATCCGTAATGAGCACTACTACACGACGTGGGAATTCAAGACATGATCTTATGCATAGATCTAATATGCCAAGGATGGGCCCCTTTATTATCGCCAGAGGATGAGGACGATACATGTATATAGTTCTTCTATATATGTGCATAGAATGAGACACTGTTCACATCACTGACACCACCAAACCCTATAGAAGGACTCTATGAGAAGTCAGATCTCGGTATGCAGACCAGGCACTGCTAATCAACAACTACCGCCTATTGCTATGTAGCCAGACTTAAGTGAGGGGTGGGGAATTGATATAGACGACGGAAATTCCCCGACCGTTAGAAGCAACCCAACGACTGCCAGTCCTGGTTTGATTAAGAGAGCTGGGCCCAAGTATCCTACAAAGCGTAACTCTTTGGAGGCTCTTCTTCTTCTTCCAAGGCAAAGCCAACAGTGACGGCCCCGATCTTGCTGGCCTGCGTCTTGCTATGATCTTTCCGATCACCATGACAGGACAAATCATGTCGCAGTAGTTGTTTTCTCCAACAATGTCAGTTGAAGATGCAACAATATACAGGTCACAACTTGATCACTTAATTATCACTAGAGCGGGAATGTTAGAGCTGATATTATAAAAGAAACCCAGGACTAGAAGAAGAAATTAAAGAAACATACGACGAATATAAGAACATAGTAGTGGATAGAGTAGCGTTGGAAGGTTACCTTATGCAGGAACATGACTTGTAAGTGAGTGGCAAAGCCGTGGCAGCCACTGGCAGACGAGAAAAAACTTTCGTCCTACAACATCGGGTTTTCTTCAGCAAACATCAAACCAAAACATAAACAATTCTCCCTCACGTCATTATCATTTCAGCATTATTTTTCTCTCAAACTTGTATATTCTCACTCATTTTCGCCAGTCTTCGATGCAATTCCTAACAACAACAACAACAACAACAACAACAACAGCGGCCAGCAAACAAGCAACGCAGCAGGATTTCACCTACTCACGAATGAACTTACACTTCACCAAGCGAGAGTCTTTCCACTTTCTTTCACAATGTCAGCACATCCACATATGACCACCCCATGTTTCAATCTCCTCTCACACTCAGAACCAGGCCCTCCCTCCCTCACTCAACACAAATCTCATTGACTCAAAACACCAAAACTCTCTCGTCGCCAACATAAACGCCAAAACTAAGCGAGCTTGCCAGTAAGAGGACGACACGACCCGGCCCCGTTGGCCAAGTGGTAAGGCGTCGCACTCGTAATGCGAAGATCACTGGTTCGATTCCAGTACGGGGCATCGTTAGTTACCCCAGCTGTCTCAGACAGTTGAATCCTCTGTTTTTGCTCCCTCGAAATATTGATGAGTTGTCTTTTCGCCTGGACGTAGAAGGAGAGCTAGATTCTGGGGCTGGCCTTATATGCGATTCCTTCTTTTGGTAACTGACTTCACCTGATGGGCATAGCTGTATGCAGTAAGACAACGCTGACATGATTCCAATTCGAAATGACACTCATTATTGTACACCTATATCTAAGCAACTATCCTTCCCCTCCCCCTCTTGGGCTCTTCACTCTCCAACACCAACGGTCCTCCTCCAGGTCCGCTTGCATCTAAACTAACCGTCACACCCTTCCTCTCGCCCACAGCTCGTATCGACTCTCCCAAGTTTCTAAAGTCAACTTCACAAGTCTGAGCCTGATTTTCAACTCCATCTTTGATCTCCCGGATCTCAATACCAGGATATGGCAGCCAACCTTCTCGAAGAGGAATCATGATGAGTGGAATCTCAGCTTCCGTGTGGGATGTTGAGGACAGAGGGTCCTTCTTTGAACCTGGAATAACAAAGTGGCCTTTTCGACGGCCACCGAGAAGCCACGTGTCTCCTGCCGCAGCGACTTCATAACTATACTCTGTATCCTTCTTGTGCTGCATCTCAGTGTCCCAGATCTGCGTCCACCTAAGATGCAGTGTGGCTGGAAGCATCTGGTTAACAGCCACAGTTGGGACAGCACCAGGTTTCGGATCCATTAATTCCGTCACTGGGGTTTGCAGCTCAATATCTGCTGTATGTAGAATAGGCAGTGAGGGTATCTCAACTGGGATAAGCAGTGTGCAGGGGTTGTCAGGCTGCGCTGCTGAAATGGTGATCCGAGGGTTGGAGGCTTGCCATTCCCTCATAGCAGTCGATATCTTCTCCGTTGCATCCACCTGCGTTCCTGGCACCCGTCCAATGCCAGCAAAGTACTTATCCCAAGGGACGTCAGCTAGAAAGGCAGTAGGTACTGCGCCAAGAAGTGCAGCTCGCTCGAGGTCAATGGGTTGCAGGGTCTTGGCTTCTCTCACAACCAGCGAGGTGATAAGTTTCGAGAACGATGCCAAGGAAGGATCATTCAGAGCATCAAATATGGACTTGACAAGCGCCTCCTCAATCTCCGTTTGTAGAATGTTGTAGTAGAGTTTCAAGTACATAGTTCTCGCCGCTTGTTTGCTCGACCTAACACTGGTATTCCTCTTTATGCGATAAAGTAGTGTCGCGGGTTGTTTCGAAAACACCATAGTTGTATCGGTAGGAGGAACGCCAAACTCAGATTCGAACAAGTCGGAGGGCATCAGTTCACTCTTATATAGTCGCAGAGGGCTGTGGCTCGCCGTAGACACATTGAACCGAGAGTAAAGCGCATTGTGCTTGAAGACATCTTGCACGTTGACACCCAAGGCCAGGGAGATGGGAATGATTACCGACTTGGCAAACGTGTACTTTTGTCCCGACTCAAGGGTATACGCGACTTCGACCTTAGCAGACACATCCGCAATATCATGCTCAACCGAGTAAGGGAATCGTAGAGTGACGCTTGACTCAGCTGGGATTTCGTTGAAGTAGATAACACCCCCGGCCTCGGGCTTCTTTGCAAACTCGACATCAGAGTCGATGACTTGGGCTTCAAGAGTTAACATCCGCAGGCCACCAGTAGTGGGCCTGAGACGGATCTCGCAACTCTTGATTGAGTTCCAGCCTGAGTTGAGAGCGAAGTCTAATGTGTTGTTCTTGTCTAGGGAGGTATGCCTAGTAGCTACAAGATGCACATCAAGCGCACCATCTCGGTGGAAGATGACGACTTCGGGATGCTTGAAGATATCAGTAGTTTGTGGAGGTGGTTGGTTGATGTCGCGTTCAAAGTGAAGGAGGAGGTTGCTTGAGAAAAGTCCAAGATGATCTATCTTGTATTTTCCAGGAATAACGGACTGAAGTTGTTAGCATAGTCTTTGAATTCTGGTTCAAGGAACTTACTGTGCATTCAACCGTAATGCTGTTTTGACCAGGCTGTAGAACAATGTCTCCCTTTCTTGAGAAAAGCAGCTCCTTAGTAGGCCCCGGCTCAGAAGCTGTGGCTCGCACGTCTATCCCATCCAACTTAATTTCATCCGGCAACAAACACCATAGATTGATAGTCAAGGAGCATTTGTCCTCTTTGTCAAAATACTCAGGGGCACCTGCAAGCTCAATATTTGTAAAGAAGTTCGAAAGGTGCACCTTGACTTGTGAAGACAATGATGAAGCCAGGTCAAACAAGTTACCCACAACACCCTTCATAGACATTGCATCCGCAGGCTCAGGCTTACCAACCCTCGAGACTCTCTTTGAGCGTTGTTCTAGCCTCTCCTTTTCAGCCGCACAAGACTTGGTCAATAGCTTTAGAGCAACACGCACGTAGTCATCCTTTGACTTCATTTCACGAAGACAGTGAAGATACATGACAAGCATAGACAGCTCGAGTGAGGTCCAACCACTCTCGCCGAAGAATGGTGTAGATCGGTAAAAATAGGAAGAAGCAGTACTGTACTCCTTGAGATAGAAGTTGAGCACAGCAAGATCTGCCATGCTTGCTTGCACCGCGTGATCGTGGTTCGCAACAGTATAGTGTCGAAGCGCCTTATCTGTGAGAATTTCATACAAACGATAAAAGTTCTCTGGGTTGTCAATGGTCGTCTGGAGAAGATTGTTGTTGACACCAGCGTCTAATGGGGGAATTTCCTCAGAAGTGCCACTTGTAGCAGTTTGATCGTCAAGGCTGATCTCTTCAAAGTCTGCCTCAGCTTCTGCGATAATGGGCGCCTCTTTCCAGCCATCACTCCACCCTCGCTTCCTACCCAAGCCGTCAAGGATACTTCGTGACAGCATATAAAGCTCGGCGCGTCTAGCGGCGAGATCTTCAAGACCTGCCTTGAGAAACTGTGATTCCTGATCATTGTTGATCTTTTGCATGCCCGGGCCTGGGAACACGCCCGGGCTTAGTGGAGGACGAGTCCCAGGTGCTGGGCCTGTTGAGACGTGAAGAGATGTAGTTCGGGCAGGATGCATCATAGTCTTGGGTTCAGGAATGGAGGACTTTTGCTCTTGACTTTGAGGAGGAGCTAGAGTTGAGGGGGGGATAGGGAGAGATTTTGATGCTGTTTGCGCGAGGATCTGTTGAGCAACGGAGAATGCGAATGATGCAACCACATTGTCAATGACTTCTGATAGATTGGGGTCGATTGGAGAGTCGTCCTCGTCAGATTTATCAGATGCCACGGCAGTCAAAATGTCTCGTCGCATAATCTGCGATACTGCCGGGATGAACTGCAAAGTCCTTCGACATATCTCACCCAGACTTGCAAGGTTTTCCGTCTCTTCAGTGTGCTTTGGTGGAGGTGCTAGAGGTGCGACTCCATGCAAGACAGAATCTTGTTGCTCCTTCAGCTTGTCGAGCAGATCATCCCGTGACGACCAAGCATTCCCGAGTCTCAAGAGCAGTGACATTTGCCGTGCAAAGATGTAGCAACGGAAGTCAAACACAGAGACATCATTAGCCAGAATCTTGTCTCTGTAAGCCTTCTTGGTAGCACTGATAGGAATCTCATCGAACTCCTCCTTGATAGTCTCGGTCGACTGAAGGTCGACGGCCTCTTCGTCTTCTGTGTTTCCACCGGGTGCTTTGGCGAGAGCGTTTTTGACAATCTCCTTGAGATCTTCGGTATAGCTGAGCATTGCACCTCCATGTCTCGTCGGAGATCCTTCATCAGCTTGCTCATTGACCACAGAGTCAAGTCCAACACTGAGCTCATCGTATCCAACCAAGGCGTCCTCTACTAGACCAACACTCTCAAAGCCTCTCGCCAAGCCTTCTTTGAGGATAAAGAAAGTACAAAAATTCCATCCCGGTAAACTTCGTTGACCGTCTTTTTCTTTGATATCTTCTTCGTACTGTGTCACGCGCAAGTCAAATGATGTGAGAATTAGACTCTTGAACTTGGCAATGAGCTCTGCCCAGGCATTTTCAGCATCGTGTTCGTCTTCTGAATACCCTGTTGGTACAGCAGGAACCACTCTCGGAAGCTGATCGTACGGAAGATCGTTGATTCCAATTCTGATCTGTGCAACTCGGTCTGGCGCCGTCTTTCCAAGGCCAGAAAAGTCGGTACGAAGCTTCTCGAGCAGCGGTGTCGAACCAGTGCGCCATCGCGGGCCTGACTTCTCTGAATTATCCTGCGAACGAGAGCTAGTCCTCGGTTGCGTCGCCGCCACCGTATTGGGTAGCACAACGTGTAGAATCAAGTAATCGAACGCATCGTGCTTCTCTTGTTTGCTATTTCGTTTCGGGTTGCTTGATGACGGTATCTGGGTCTTGATCCATTCTCGAATTTCTGCTCGAACGGAGGTCTTGTATGTTTCATTGTCGTCGCATCTCACCAGTAGCACCTTAAGATACGGTGTCCGGCGCAGACCAGGAATTTGATGTCGTCGTTGACTCCCAATTGCCCTCGAAGGCAGAGACTGCGTGTCTATCTGATCAGCAGAAGCCGCCTGGCCACCAAAGTTCTGCTGCTGAAAGCCATCATCGAGAGTGCTCCCTGATCGTCGAAGGGTATGAGGAGAAGAAGCTGATCCAGGGTCAACCCCCTGAAGAAGCTCAACGTGAAGCGTGTCGATAGATCGTAGAGGTCCAGCATGCGATTGCCAGTTCAAGTTTCGCAACGGTAAACGGGGAATCAATCCAGGGGCGAGGAGTTTGTAAACATCGTGAGGATCGAAGTACTCGACTTGCGACAAGGTGTCGTGTTAGCGGACAAACTCAAGGGAGGCATAAGGTTTACAGGGGAATAAACGCCATAGAAGCTCAAGACTCACCAGTCACTTTTGACGTCGAGAATGGCTGTTCCATGGCAAACAGCTCGAATGCGCACTTGTCATTGCTGTTTGTCCAAGTAAACAGTCAAGGTGTCTCAATCGAGATGGTGTTTAACCGCTAAAGCTGTCCCGAACGAGCTCCAGTGGATAACGATTGGAGACCCCTGTTGACGTACGTAGAGGTACCTCCCTTAGCTCATCTTCATGCGCCGGAAGTGGCATTTGTCCGGTCCCAGGCGGTGAGAGCACGTGCGTAACGTTATTGGTTGGGCATCATGACGCTATTTTCATTTTGACGGCGGGGTGGCGGCAGAATCTTGGAGGGGCAACATTTTGTCAAGGAATTGCGACTAATAAGCGTGTTAGACTCGTTCATTTCTCTCATTTTCAAACGGTTTTAACTCAAATTTTGCTTCATCATGTCTTCTCTCAAGGCTGTCAAGTACACTCGAGGCCAACTCCAGGTCCTCGATCAACTTCGTCTTCCTCACGAATTCCACTACGACGATGTCTCCAACAGAACAGAGGCCTTTGACAGCATCGCAACTATGCGAGTGCGAGGTGCCCCAGCTATTGCCATTGTAGCAGCCCTTGGTCTGGCTGTTGAGCTTCACAATGGAAGCCTCACGGCTTCAAACGCTGAAGATACGATCCCTCAAATCGAGGAAGCTCTCGACTATCTCAAAGAAAGCCGACCTACAGCTGTCGACTTGACCAACGCTATTAACCAGCTCAAGTCCACAATAAGAGCGGTTGGAAGTACTGCTACCAAGGAGCAGGTTATCACAGCTTTCATCGAGGAGGCTGAGAAGATCTTTGAGAAGGATCTCCAGACCAACCTCTCCATCGGTGACCATGGAGCTGAGTGGCTGCGTGCCCAAGCTGGTGCTTCTCCTGACAGGAAGATCTCGGTCCTCACACACTGCAACACTGGATCCCTCGCTACATCTGGCCACGGTACTGCACTGGGAATCATTCGAACACTTCAGTCCAAGGATCTCCTCCAGCACGCCTTCTGCACAGAGACTCGACCTTACAACCAAGGAAGCAGACTCACTGCCTTTGAGCTTGTCTTCGAGAACATTCCTAGTACACTCATTACTGACTCGATGGCTGCTTCACTCTTCCGCAACCGAAAGCAAGAAAAGAATATTGCCGCTGTCATCGTTGGTGCTGACCGTGTCGTTCGCAATGGTGACACAGCTAACAAGATTGGCACCTACCAACTCGCTGTTCTGGCCAAGCACCACGGAATCAAGTTCATTGTCGCTGCCCCTACAACCAGCATCGATCTCGAGACTGAGACTGGCGATGGTATCAAGATTGAGGAGAGAAAGAAGGAGGAGCTTACACAGGTCACAGGAGCTGTGATCAAGGCCGATGGCACCGTGGATGAGAGCAGCAAGGTACGCGTTGCTACCGCTGATCAGCGAATCAACGTATGGAACCCTGCCTTCGATGTTACTCCCGCCGAGCTCATCGACGCCGTGGTCACAGAGAAGGGTGCCATTGAGAAGGGACCCGATGGCAACTTTGACTTTAGCAAGATTCTACCTGAGCGCTGGGCCAAGGTCACTGGTGCGTGAACCAGCTTTACGATTTCATATTTCATTTGAGCGGGCTATCATTAGACTAGAGCAGCGGAAAATTGGGTTTCTATTTATTGCTTCAACGCATGAAGAATCAGCTTTTGGTATCCTTCAACGGCCGTTTCAAGATCAGCAACAGTCAAGTTCTCCCTCGCGCCATGTGCAACAAGAATGTTTCCTGGACCGTACAGGTATCTCGTGTGGTCACCCTTGAGGTTGGGAATGTCGGTTCCGTAGTTGACGGTGATTTTCTCAAAGCCTGAACCTGTTAGCGACGCTCCCACAAGAATTCGGTGTACCTACCATCGACATCGCAGTTTGCTTCCACAGGTCCGTACCCGTGGGTGCAGTCGAAGATGAAAGCATCCTTGTCGACCTCGTCAAAGATGGCCTGGATCTTGTCATGAACAACGACATGTCCATCAGCCTGCTTTCCGCTCGCAACTCGCACAGCCAGTCCAACCTTGGCCTCCTCAGGAATGACATTAGCGGCCACGCCACCATTGAATCGACCAATGTTGACAGTGGTGTTACCAAACAGCTCACTGCTACCAAGATCGGTATCGAGCACTTTAGCGAAGGCTCGGATCATCAGCTCGTTGGCTGACTTGCCGAGCCATGGGTAGCCACTGTGGCCGGGAAAGCCCTTTGTGGTAACGTCGCAACCCAACATGCCCTTGTGTCCACAGGCAAGCTTGAGCTCTGTAGGCTCTCCGAAAATAACAGCGTCCAGACTGTATGGAAGCTCCTTAGTCTCGATGGCCTCGCTGAAACGGCGCATGCCATCGCCCTTAACCTCCTCGCCTACAACGAACAGCAGGACGAGCTTATGGGGATCGATCTTTCCGTGCTCGATAAGGTCTTCGACTGCAGTGATTTGAGCAGCAACGCTACCCTTGGCGTCCACACTGCCTCGGCCGGTGATCATAGTCTCCTTTGTAACTTCGCCGTCATCAATTCCATATGGGATATGCGGCGGAACGACATCAATGTGGCTGCTCACACAGACCTTGGGATCGAAAGTCTTCTTTCCATCTTGTCGCCAAGCGAGCACATTGAACCTCGGCTTTCCCTCCGGTGTATTATCAAAAGGCTCAACTTCCTGACGCGAAGTGGTATATCCCTTCTTCTCAAGGTATCCCTCAAGCCAAACACCAACATCATGTTCGGTCCCAGAAACCGAGGAGGTCTCAATAAGAGACTTGTGCAAGCTCAGTAGCTCGGACCGGTACGAGGGTGCATCGTCGTTCCTAGCAATGGCGTCGGGGGTAGGCTTTTGGTTATAATCTCCAAGAACCTGTTGCCAATCGAATGCAATGGCCAAAGAGGCCGAGGCCAGAAACCTGGCGAATATTGCGACGCGCATCGTGGGGAAACAAAACGGGTATGTGAAGCTTAAAGTTTTGGGGGAGGTTGGGGAACAGAAGGGAGCTTGGTTTCAATTGAGCTCGGATATTGGTGGAGAAGAGCGGAATGACGCAAGTGGCCGATGTCGGGGTTGTCTGGGGTACCTGGATGGTCTGGCCTGGTCTGATCAGATAAGAACAAAGACAGGATGTTCTTTTGGAGAGGACAGTGGCATGATATAGTGATCCCCGGGCAGGGAGTATCTCTATTTGGAAGGTCTATGGATCGATCGGCGAATAGCAAAACCCGTATATAAAACACGAATACTACTGAATTACTCCACACATCGAACAAACTACCATAATAGCTATTGCTCCTTTGAATAGCTTTCTATTTGGGTTTGTTCTACATACAAGACAATGTTCTTGCATCTCTTAGGTCTCACCAGCCTATAAGTGTTGCTGGATCTCTTACACGAGAAGTTGCAAGATTACTTACGCCTGGACAATGGACCTAACCTACACCTTGGGCCGACCATATCCGCTTCGAACTTACAAGCCAGACTTGTCATACCAAATATGTTCGATGGCACATTTTTATTGATATAGCTTAGTTATTCCTCCCTATTTATGAGCTACTCTTGGTCTCTATTTGAGTAGCTATGAGTCAAAATCACGACTCTCCTCCTTTGCGGGTTCCTTGACGTACCTTGTTTGGCTCAAGTGTTGTGACACGAGAAATGAAATACTTCACTCTACACGATCTGGCTTTACAATATCCCACAAACTGTTACGCAAGAAATATCGGGCCACGGACCGTCATGTCGGCTTGTCCTTCCGACCAGAGCCGACTAGTTCCACGATGTTGGAGATAAGCGTAATGCGGGGTTGATAAGTTGTTGTTTTTTCACCATTCGACAACTGACAACAAGGATATACTGTGTTTCCTGTTTAGGATCATATCCTATCGATCCTTGTTTCTAGAGTATTGATGGGAATCGAAGTAGATTCTGCCTTTATTCTGTGTTATTATACAGTGCTCTAAAAGCTTGAAGATCAAGGCCCAAAGACCGGTGGTGCTTGGCTTTCTTTATTCCGAGGATTCCGGCCGAATCTGTATTTTCTTTGACATAAAACAAACATTGCTTCTTCTTTCTAGACATGTTCACTATTTTGTAAGTTCTATTCTTGCTCTTTGAGATATTCTCGTTGAGCTTAGAACAAGTTTGGAGGAAAACTTGTCATCAGCTTGTAAGCCGTGGTGTAACTAATTCAGATCATCAGGTAATTCTCGTTTAAAGTGATCCGATCACTGCTAGTAAGATATAATGGGATCCCTTGATGAGGTTTCATGGACTGGAACGGCCTTTGTCCAAGGTCGAGCCTCGGCCAAACTGCTCGCGAGTGATCTTGAGCTAAGCTTCTGGGGAGGCGTCGACCCTCAGACCAGTGAGATTATCGACCGACACCATCCATTGAGTGGACAACATCTACAAGAAACTGTCCTTGCTATTCCGGGAGGTCGAGGGTCATGCACTGGCAGTGGTGTTATGCTTGAGCTGTTGCTCAACGGCAAAGCTCCCGAGGCAGTCATCTTTGAGAGACGAGACGACATTCTTACTCTTGGAGTCATGATTGCAGAAGAAGTCTTTGACCAGTCTATCCCCGTCGTGGTTCTAGATAAGGAAGACTTTCGACATCTTATTCGACTAAACGGGCAGACGATATTTGTGGACGATGGTTATGTGTCCACTCACCCACCGTCAGAACACCGAAAAGGTTCAGTGATAGATACAGAAAGCGGTCTTATCCTCGAGACGACACCAGCTCTAGAAGGTATCAAACTCTCGACACTGGATCAGGAACTCTTAAGAGGAGACTACGGCGAAGCATCCCGCGTCGCTATCAGAATCGTCCTCCGCATGGCCCATCTTCTTGGCGCAACACGTCTCATGGACGTAACACAAGTCCACGTCGATGGCTGCGTCTACACTGGTCCCGCAACACTCGCATTAGCAGAGCGACTCCGCGACTGGGGTGGCAAAGTCCGAATTCCCACAACACTCAACTCTCTATCAGTAGACCAAAAGCGCTGGCGAGCTCTTGGCGTCGACACTGCTTTCGGAGAAGCGGCTGATGCGCTTGGAAAAGCGTATACAGACATGGGAGCTAGACCGACATTTACCTGTGCGCCTTATCAGCTAGAGAGTGCCCCAAAATTGGGGGAGCAGATTGCTTGGGCGGAGTCGAATGCTGTTGTTTATGCGAATAGTGTCTTGGGGGCGAGAACTATGAAGTATCCCGACTTTCTGGACATCTCGATTGCTCTGACAGGGAGGGCGCCCAAAGGAGGCCCTCACCTCGGCATCAATCGAGTGGCAGCAGTTTGTGTCAAGGTCGTGGGGCTGGAGGACACTACAAGTCTTGACGATTCATTTCCACCATTGCTGGGATATTATGTTGGAACTGTATCGACGAGCCGAATACCTGTGATAACAGGACTTGAGAAGCTTGGTCTCTCAACAGACGATCTGAAGGCCTTCGGTGCGGCTTTCGCCACGATATCGAGCGCCCCAATGTTTCACATCGTTGGTATAACGCCAGAGGCACCGACACTTGAGACAGTGCTTGCCCCTGAATACACCTCTGTTGAAGTCAAGCTGAGTGATCTGGGAATATGCTGGGATAAACTCAACAGCGCACCAGCGAGCCAATCCATCGACCTAGTATCATTGGGCAACCCACATTTCTCACTTTCCGAGATGCGAAAACTTGCCAATCTCTGCCGGGGGCGACAAAAGGCTGCTAGAGTGTCCGTTATCGTTACTTGCGGTCGGTCGGTGTACAAACTCGCTGAACAAGCAGGTCTCATAGCTCAACTAGAAGATTTTGGAGTGCAAATATTGACAGATATTTGCTGGTGTATGGTAACCGAGCCTGTGATCCCAGCGACAGCAAAGACAATCATTACGAATTCTGGGAAATATGCTCATTATGGACCCGACCTTACAGGGAGAGGGATTTACTTTGGTAGTCTGGCGGGTTGTGTTGAAGCTGCTTGTTCAGGAACATATGAAGCTGAAAAGCCAGAGTGGTTCAAAAGTAAAGGATTTAAATAGAATGCAATATTAGAAACCCTGGCACGCCACAAGATTTTTCTGGGCAGTGACTCACGAGTCTACCTCCACACCTTTTCTGTTAACCTTCTCGAGTATGGGTACAAGAGTTCGCTTGCTAGATGCATCGAACAAACAATCTATCCAGAGAACAGATTTGAGGACATTATGCAGTTCTGACCATGAACATACCCTTAAGCCATCCATGACTTCCAAGAACCACCCTTCAATGGCTTCATCACAGCCATCTTGAACAGAATTTGTTCTCCAAATCATCAAAAGCCATAGAAGAACAATATTAGGCGGCTGAACAGAGGACTTACTCAGTCTCACTAACGAATCTTTGAATAAGTCATCCAAATATACCTGTCTTTGCTTCATATCCCTCCATCGAAAGAAGATACTTGCAGCGAACGTCATCATTCCAAGTCGAAAAGCGTTTTCTGAAGCCGATTCTGGAGACAGAGCGAGGAGCCGGTAAAGAGTCGATACCATGGCTTCGCTAAAGACATTGGGTTGAAGTTTTCGACCAGTTTGGCCGGCGATGTTGCTGAGCTTTGCAAACTCTTCGAGATCTTTGTATACGTTTGATAATCTGGGGTCAATAGTTTTCAAAAAGGGTTCCATGTCATGGCTTGTATCCGCAGGCTTCTTTTTTCTGCGAAGTAAACCTTGACTGGAAAGGTATGGGTTCCAGGACATGTCTTTGTCGAAGAATACTTCTACTGAGAACATTATGGAGTGGAAGTATACTTGGTCGACTAGGAGGTTTGTAGTCCAGGATGACTTCATCTCATCGACCTGAAGACATATTTCGGGGGGGTATAATGATCCTCTCATCCCATGAAATGCTGCTTGATGTTAGCTCTGACAAAAACTATCAAAGAGAGACACTGACATCTAAAGATATCATTTTCCATATATGCCTGCAACGGCTCAGGAAAATCAAGTAAAGAGAAGTTTGTCCCAACGCGACCTGGTATAGTTCCATCAGGAACTTGCAACGTCATGTATGTCTCCTTTTGGTTTAACATCCATGATTTGACCTGGATTTGGTCTTTAAGAGCTGAGCAAGAACGTGCCCGACTTCTGACGAGTCTTTGGTTCTCTCTAGATTTCTTCAATGGCGTCTGGGTGATGAATGTGAAGCTTTGGTCTACTTAGATTAGTTAATGTGTGATGACTGAGTGGGAGAGATCTTACTGGGAGATGATTGCTGTTTCGATTTTAGCATGACTTTGCGTGTTAAAAGCAATCCGTTAATCGAAGACGTTGATTATTAAGAGACTATGGAGTGAACGGGTTGTTGATTCGGCGTTAGAATGGACATTTCAGCTTACGTGCTGCAGACCGTTAGACGTAATCACGGATTTCGGGCTTATTAACTCCGAACGTCTAACTTGTGGAAAAACAACATAAACGAGTAAGGTACCTAAAGCCATATTATTGACATGGGATATGTTTAATTCTTTGATTATTCATGCTTTATGGTAACGCCCTTCTTAAGTCTAAAAAAGTAGAATATAACTGAGAGAAAAAGCTGAAAGGGGACTTGGGTATCCATTATACCTCCTTTGGCTCAAAGCAGTACTAATCCTACGCAAATCGAAAATCATATACCAGAAACAATGCCCTTGATGCCTGCAAAGTCAAGCTCCTCCATTGTCTCGTTCCAAACCTGATCAACCAAGACATCACCATGTGTATAAAACCAGCCTGCCAACCTAAAACCTAGTTAGTAAACCAAACTCACACTCATCAAGACTCAACTTACGGTGCAATCTCACAACTCATCAAAAAGCACCCATGAGACTCCTTTACATGTCCATAAACAGCGTTAGTATAGCTCGCAGCACCTCTATCAACAGGTCTTCCACAAATCGCAAAAAAAGCCCCTGCAAACGCTCCAGCAACACCACCAATTTCATGGTGGCCTCCAAGATGAGTACCCTTTGTGAGACCTGGGTCAACCATGTTGATAATCACATCATCAGGATTGACCTTTTCGCAAAGGGTTACAAGGAAGAGCTGGTTGAGTAGCTTTGATACTCCGTACCGTTCTTCGGAATTCCAAGGTGTGATTCTGGGGTCGTCGAAGGATGCAAGGAGTGGGCGTTCATCTTTGTTTGGGAATTTGCAGAGATGGGCTGTGAGAGAGTTCACTGTTGTAAGACGAGGTGGTCCGCGACCTGAGGTTTTGGTCTTGAGGATGGGGATGAGAAGGATTGTGAGAAGAGCGGTGCTGAGGTGGTTGACTTGAATACCAACTTCATGACCTGTGGCAGGCACAAATTCAAAGTTGTTAGGTGATAGACCAGCGTTAAGAATAACAAAGTCAATGCGAGAAAGCTCAGTGTCACATTTCTTGGCAAAAGCCTGGATAGAATCATAAGATTGCATATCAAGTTGCCAAACATCAATCCTAGCAGACGGTGCAATCGTTCTCAGCTTCCCAGCAGCAACTTTGCCCTTTTCAAGAGATCTCACTCCCATTACGAGATGAGATAGACCTAAAGAGAGGAGCTGCTTTGAAGCTTCGAAACCAAGACCGGTGTTTGAGCCGGTGTTGATGGCTGTGCTGCCTTTGACTTGGGGGTATTTCTCTCTAGTGGGTAGTTCAATGGTGGTGCGGAATTGGTTCTTCCAGAAGATGGGAATCCAGAAATCTGGAAGGGGAGATATTTCTCGCGAAGGGACGGTAGATGAGGGCTCGTTGTTCCTTTGGCAGGGCATTTTGATGATGGTGATGGTGAAAAAGACTGCTGGAGGATATGGAATATTGGGGAGGCAACAGTTGAAAGGGTTGAGAATTAACGATCTTGTTGGCTTATATTGACTATAGAGAGAGATATTCTACATATTCTATACCCAGAATCTAATTTTATGGCGATAGATAAACTCCTGCTCGTCGTCAGATTCTGGACAGAATCATGCTGAAGCTGTCCCAAATAGGAAATTGAAAAAGTCTTGGCATTCGTTCAACATCGTCATGGCCAATCAGAGACTCGGAGTACACTCTCAGAAGACAACATCACAGCCATCTCGGATGCGTCGAATTGCGTATGACGGATGATTGCCTTGTGCTCAAGTAATAACAGAACGGAGTTAAGATGAGTGTTGACACCAAGTCCGGAGCTGCGATCTGTCTTTGTCTTGACGGATTGGTCATGGAACAGCCATGATGTGCTCTGAGGCCTGGGCGGCCAACAGACACAACAAAACACAGAAAGCCGTGCCTTGAATGAGGGCATACTTGATATATAAATAATTCTACTTTCAATAAGAATGCGAGATGTAATTCTTATCAGAACTGTGTACCGATCATGACGGCAATGTAATATACGCCCTACAAAGTAGCTGGTCCCCTATCATAGCAGCACGTCTAGTGTAAGCTAGACCGAGCATAAATCGTTATCCACTCAACCATCAGCGTAGCATTTCTAGTCTCAATAATCACCAGTAACTAATTCTAATCACTATCTCTAGTATTCGTCCATACCCACTATGCTCCCAAGTTCCCCGAATCTCTCCCGGTCCATCACCCTCTGACCTCTGTAGCTTATCTCCCCACGGTGGATAACCCACGATATGCCTCTCCCCCGCCGACTCCGACTCGGAAGCTACATTTACCACCGACTTCACAGTCTCCTACTGACTCGCTCCTCGAAACACATCAAATGACATGTTTTTACCCCTCGTGTCCCTTGCGCCCTACAACACACTCGCCCAATCACTAATCTCAATGTCAATGTCTTGGCTCTCAGAGTGGACCATGCTATTCGTGCCCCGCGATGCCGGCAACGGAGGGGTCCAAGGGTAGAGATGCTTTATTATCGAGACGATTCCCTGGTCTTTTTGTGATTGGCATATTAGATTAAATTCTATTGTATTGTATTGTATTGCATTGCATTGTATTGTACGAGACAAAATGACTGTTGTTACTCTTCCCGAACCCTTTGCTAGCATCCCCCGAGAGAACTTTCTCTTCGGCGCATCGCCTCTTCAGCCCCTCCCTAGAATATCCGCTGCTCTCGGTGGAAAGGTCAATGTCTATGCGAAGCGCGAGGACTGCAACTCCGGTCTCGCCTACGGTGGTAACAAAGTCCGAAAGCTAGAGTAAGTCGCTCTCCCAAACTCATCCACGGCATAGCTAACAAAGATAGGTACCTCGCCGCTGAGGCCCAAGCCCAAGGCTGTGATACCCTCGTCTCCATCGGCGGCGTTCAGTCCAACCACACCCGCGCCGTAACTGCCGTCGCTACAAAGCTCGGTCTCAAAGCCGCCACCGTCCAAGAACACTGGGTTGACTGGGAAGATCCCGGCTATGAAAAGGTCGGCAACATTCAGCTCTCGCGACTCATGGGCGGTGATGTGAGACTCGACCCTTCGACATTCGGTATCGAGCACAAGACAACTCTCGCCAAGCTCACAGATGAGCTCAAGAGCAACGGTCGCAAACCATACTACATCCCCGCTGGAGCTTCAGACCATCCCCTCGGCGGCCTAGGTTTCGCACGATGGGCATTTGAAGTCGAGGCCCAGGAGAAGGAACTGGGAATCTTCTTCGACACCATCATCGTATGCGCCGTAACAGGCTCTACATTCGCTGGCATGATCGCCGGCTTCAAGCTCGCGCAGAAGAAGAACGGCTCTCCCGCGCGCAAGATCATCGGCATCGACGCCTCAGGCAAAGTACAGCAGACATTCGACCAAGTCCTGCGCATTGCCAAATCCACAGCGGCCAAGATCGGCCTCGGCGAGGACGACATCACAGCGGACGACGTGATCCTGGACCCCAACTACAACGCCAAGATCTACGGCATCCCTGATGAGACGACCATCGAGGCTATGAAGTTTGGCGCTGCTACTGAGGCGTTCATCACGGATCCTGTGTATGAGGGGAAGAGTTTGGCGGGTATGATGGATTTGATCAAGACGGGCAAGATTGCGAGTGGGAATGTGCTTTATGCTCATTTGGGAGGTCAATTGGCGCTTAATGCTTATTCTTCCCTGTGATTTTATACATGATAGATTGGTTTTTTGAGCGTGAATAGAATTGATTGAAAATTTGCCTGTTTCTAACTTAGAATAGTATGAGTGTCTATTCGAACCGGGATAAATTGGTAACTCAGGCACGCTATTATCTAGTGTGCTTATTAGAGCTCTCGACCTGTCATCTTTGCATTCCTTCGACGTCTCTTTTTTCTAATATTTTATTTAATTAAATCGGTAGATAGTACAATCTTGATCGTCATGGCTGACTCTCAAGACACCAAGGCAGCTGTTCTATCTGCTCTCGCGGACTTCTTCAACATCTCGTCTAAACCCCCCAAAGACGCCCGCAACCACCTTCTCGAGACCTCTTACGTCATACAGTCCACCTCAGACACTGTCGAACAGACGGCACTAGGAGAGCTATTCCTCAGCGACACAAAGCAAAAGGGTCATCTTGAATGGGCCATTGACGAACCTCAGGAGCTCTTCATCCACGAGAAGCTCGCGGCAGTCTGGACCGGCTGGTCCATCCGCGCCGATGATGGTACTATCATCAGCCATAAGAAGGGCATCCTCGGATTAGCTTACACCGATGGACGTTGGAAGGTATCAGGTCTCGCTTCGACTGAGCGCTCCCTCGATACACCAAATCCGGAAGATGAAGCAGCTCTTACTCAAGAAATCATGAAGCCCATCAACGCTCTTCTAGATGACTTCTCCCATCCAGACTGGGACATCCTCAAACATTGGTTTCTTCCCAACGCTGGAGTAACTCTCTACAGACCACCCGCTGAGCCAGCGCCTATGACTATGGAGCAGTCCATCGTTCGTCTACAGGGTATGATCAAGAGTGGCATCACTATTCAAGAGAGGTTACATGATATCCAAGTTAGAAAACACGGAGATATTGCGTTGGTTTGGGCGCCCTTTGTGGTTGAGATAAATGGGATACCTAAACATGATGGTGTGAATGCGTTTACGCTGTTGAAAAGGGAGGGGAGATGGGTGTTTAGCGGATGTCAGGACTATGGTGTTGCTCTTCAGTGAGAGGTGACTGCTGAGCTTGCTTCTCGATATCTGGGTGGTATCTCGTGAATATCTGTGGAAAGGTTGATTCTGGTCTATTTATTTGGTGCTCTGCCTGATCTGAGGCACTGAAGCGGATACCTGGATGTTGTTTTATTTGCGAGCGATAGCGTGCCTATCTGTTTTGTTTGGTATTAGATTCCCACCTAGGTGGAAGAGTGTCTAAGTAATGATGAATTTCTCTTGTCTTTTCGGAAGCCCGGTGGTATGGTTCAAAGGGCGCACGCGATGCACTGCCGGTTTATCCATGGAATCATACCCTTGTAGCCATTCCAAGAACAACCACGTATTACAACTGTGCAGATCATACAGGGAAATCCACAAAGAGAATAAAAAGAGGCGGAGCGTGTTTATGCATGGATGCTTTGTTCAGTTCAGTGTTTGCACACCAATGCAATGCATATGCAGGTACCATGCAGGCTCCCGTTTCTTTGCGTAAATACCCTGAAAGGTACCTTTGAAGTTAACGCTGGAAAACACATCTGATATTTACTTGGCCAATAAAAACAGGATTGTCATTGGCTAATGACTGTCACATTTGCTCTCCTTTTTGATCTGAACTTTGCCCCCTTTCAGCTGTTGTGGCTACTAGTTCTGCAAGCTGCAACACCACCAAGTCAAGACGTGTCAATGTTTACTACTTGAACTTCTTCAATGTGGTTTCCCCGTCATTATTTCAGTTACTTTATTCTTTGCCATTCTCATAATGAGGCATAACCTAGCTGGGCCCTGAACAGGCTGGAGTCTATGTGGGCTGCTGGTTTGTTCACACCAAATCAGAGAACAATGAGACTGCTTGAAGTGAGCTACGGGAAACCCAAGACCATGTCACTGGTAGCAAATAAGATAATAATCTCTCAAATAGAACAATACTGCTGCCAGCTGACTCAATAACTCGTCATGGTATACAAAGGAACGGACAATGTAGCAACAGTCTTGTCTTTACTTTAGCTTGCAGGCAAAATAAGGGTTGTTAGTCTTTCAGGTTTAATGTACTGTAAGGCGCAGGAGTTACATGCTGCGTTATTCGCAGGCTGCCATATGTCAGGACGACAAAGTCCAATCATTTATCTCAAGAAATCACAAAGCTACAGTACTCGATACCATCCATGTGAGAAAAGATCCAGAAGGTTGGTGTTCTTTGCTCTAACATTTGATTGGTTCTTTGATAGAGAGTCTACTTTGTTTATAGGTGCTGGAATAATGCCTAAGATGGAGGCTTCCACCACCCATTATGCACCTAGCACTGCAACAAGCGTCTCTCACACTTCTTTATATTGTCGTTCCAAATAACCGGGCAACCATCCTCGTACGACTATAAATCCAAAATCCCATCGATATCTAATTCTTCTTCCTTCACCCCACTCAGCCTTCACTTCAACCACCACTCAGCACTTCCGTCTCATCCTCACTCATCCACTCGTTTTCATCGCCCAACATGGCAGACATGTCTTACGAAGACACTCAACATCTTCTTGACTCTATCAGCGGCCCTGACTTCTGCCAGCAACTGAATGGCCCCATGGATGACCATGCTGCCGAGCAACTTGACCAAGATACCAAGGTAGATATGTTCACGGGTCTCAACAATTCCATCGTCCAGAACCCTCAGGCCCAGTATGCAATCGACAACGAAGCTCTCCTATCATCTAATCCTTTTGAAATGGAGTTTATGGAGGTATACAAGGCAGAAAATGCTCGGACTCAGGCTTCTTCAGGGTCCGATGCACAGTTGAGTGGTCCCAACAACAATGGCAGTACTATCGCCGACGATGATAGTCAAGTTCCTGTCTCTACTTCTGTCACACCTGCGACTCAGTTCTCTTCACCTATGAATCCTGAGGACTACCTGCCAGAGTCATTCCAGACACAGCCATATCCGCCACTTAATAACCAGCCTCAGTCTTACCCTGTCCCGATGGGTCAGTCGTTCTATGACCAGACGGCCCTTCAGCAAATGCAGCCTTTTCCAGTACGACAACCTGGCCTTGGTGGACGTCAAGTTAGACGAACCCAATACCCCCAGCAGCAACTCTTCTTCTCTATGAACAGTCAGCTTAATCAACCTCTCCCGGGGCCAGTATCTCACCCAGCCTTCCAAGTCTCGCAACCTCACAAACCCCCCTCTCAAGCACCACCTCGCAAAGGCCCTGCCCCCGACGAACCAACCCGTCACAAGATCCCAACCAACCCAGCCAACATCAACCCTCACACTGCAGAGCAGCAGTCGCTCCTTTCAGAGCTGCAGCATTTCACCCACGAGTACCAGGGCTACATCACGAACCCGGTCCAAGCTCGCCAAATAGGCAATCTCTTTCTCTCCCTCGCACACCATGAAGTAACGGTTACACCGCCAGGCATGGATTCCACATTCCCTCGAACCAATGAAGCGTATCGCGCTCGTGTGCAGGAACTATTCATGGCTATTGTGGACTGGTCGAATCCTAGGGGGTGGCGAACGAAGATGGGATCGAAGCTTGCTGTGCAGTGGGTTGAAGAGGTCAAGGCCTATCGAAAGAGTGCTGGACTTTCTGTTGAGCCGTCTGATATGCTTGATCACCAAATCGAACCTCCTATTGATAGGATGCCTCCTGTGAATGAGCAATGGAAGAATGTCGTTCACCGTCAGTTGTCCAACATTGAGATTGAGATTCTTAGCTCCAAGATTCTCGTAAGTCTGTCTTTTATAGCTACATAAGGTCTGCTAACCACAGTGATAGGACTCAGCCATGTTGTCGCAGCAGGATCGGAACTATGTTCCACTCTGGAGCAATGCCGAGTGTCAGTGGGAGCAGTTCGCTAGTTTTGGAGAGCGTTAGGAACGCCTCGTGAACGCTTTTCGAGTGAGTTATCCCCTTTTCACTTATCAACAGATAACTAACTTGACTAGGACAACAAGGTTTTGATTCACTCGGCTCTACGCTCATCGTGGCTCTCCCGAATCACCAACTCTCCAGTTGCCGAGCTCGTCGTAAGTACGTAACCATGGTTGTATTATGTGAGTACTAATGTGAGACGCAGCGCAAGGAGAACAACAAGGCTGGCAACGACAAGAAGCGGAATGCCGCTAGCCGTCTGAGCAGCAAGGGTTCCAAGAGACCTCAGAATGAAGAGAGTGAGGGTGAAGAAGGGGGCAGAAAGACGAAGAGGAAGCGGAACTGATCCTCCAATTTGATTGGTTATATGGTTCTTTTGCGCCTATATACGATGGCTATATCGGGTAATATGGGGCATTTTCAGGTGCGATTTTCGAAATGGTGGCATTTTGACATCGTTGGATGGCATTATATACGAAGCACCTTGGGGTTCGACTTAGACAGCATAGACCAGACGAGCATAGGGATAGACAAGAACGGTTTGTTTACATACCTCGCAATGGGAACAACAACTGGACGTAATACACGTGTACTCAGTACAGCAGAGAAGAATGAGAGAAATTTGTTATCAATTATGGTGTCGAAACACCCGCTTATACCATCCATGCATACTTTATCTAGCCGAGTTGATCTTCTCAGCTGTCTTCATTTTTCCTTGACCTATTCTTTTTCCATGTTGAATCCCCATCAACGCCAAAAACAAAACACTTCTTTTACACCGTCTACCATCCTCGTCCAGCAAGCTTCTCCTCAGGCTTCATGCTATCGCAGTTGATTCCCACCATAGCCTCGCCAAGCCCCGTGCTAGTCTCAGCCAGCACCTTGGCATCCTTGTAGTGTGTAGTCGCACGCACGATAGCCTTGGCCCGCTTCGCAGGGTCGCCCGACTTGAAAATACCGCTGCCGACAAAGACACCGTCGCAGCCGAGCTGCATCATGAGCGCAGCGTCGGCGGGCGTGGCGACACCGCCGGCGGCGAAGTTGACGACGGGCAGACGGCCTAGCTCCGCGGTCTGGCGGAGGAGATCGGCGTCGACTTCGAGCTCGCGGGCGAGTTCGCGGATGCGGATGATACCGCCCTCGGCGAGCGCGGCCTTGGCCTGCGCGATCTGCTTGTTGACTGTCTTCATGTGTCGCACGGCCTCGACGACATCGCCGGTGCCAGCCTCGCCCTTTGTTCGGATCATAGCAGCGCCCTCTGCGATTCTTCGCAGCGCCTCACCGAGGTTTCTGCAGCCGCAGACAAAAGGAACACCGAAAGTGCTCTTCTCGACGTGGCTCTCGTCATCAGCGGGGGTGAGGACCTCAGACTCGTCGATGTAGTCAACGCCAAGGGCCTCGAGGATCTGGCACTCGACGAAGTGGCCGATGCGGGCCTTTGCCATGACGGGGATGGTGACGGCTTCTTGGATCTGCTTGATCATGGCGGGGTCTGACATGCGGGCTACGCCGCCGTCTTTGCGGATGTCGGCGGGGACTCGCTCGAGGGCCATGACGGCGCAGGCACCGGCTTCTTCGGCGATGCGGGCCTGCTCAGCGTTTGTGACGTCCATGATGACGCCGCCCTTGAGCATCTGGGCGAGACCAGCCTTGACGGTGAAGGAGGACTTGGCCTCGCCGTTGGAGGCGGCACCAGTGTTGGAGGAGTCGTTGGTCATGGTGAAGAAGTGATGTGAGGGAGTAGTAAAAGATAAGGTAGTGGGGGTATGAGGGTATGGTTTGAGTTGGAGAGTTGGAGTGAAAAGAGAGGGGAACAGGTAATTATAAGTTTTTTTCCCCTCTCTTATGCAGGACAGACTCAATGACTAGAAAGGGTATTACTCAAAGAAGAAGTTGACAAGAACAAATCTCAGGTAGAGTTTCTCCTAGTCCGACTGTTAGGTAGCTAGCTGTACTGTGCTGTACTGCACCTCCGACCCTCCGCCTCCGCCTCCGCACCCGGTATACGGCGCCGTGAGTGCGGAGTCAAAAAAGGGTCCAACAATGGATGGATGACACCAATTTACTGCAGCCGCGGCCTCCGAGTATGCAAGTCTAATGCGCCATAGCCACTGTGAGGACCCTAAAATCCCACCGGCATCGAGCTCCGGCCCATCTTTAAGCTCGCCCTATAGCGACAGTAATTGGATGATTCATTGACATGTGCCGATGTTTAGAGGCGGCAATTGTCGGGAAGACGAGGCTCAAAAGGGCGCAGGTGAGGAGCATCCAAAGAGGGGGATATGCTGCATAGGCATGCATAGTTCTAGATTCTTGTGATATCATGGATGGAATCATTTGGTAGATCGTAGATAATAATGTCTCATCTCATCTCATCTCTCTCTCTCTCTCTCTCATCTCTTATCTTGCATGAGTTCGCCACGATAAGCCATCTTCTCTCTCCTCCATTGTCCACGCGTATTGTTTGTTCTCTCAGCCCTTCTAGACATGCTAGACATGACCTCTAGTAAGTAACTGACTCAATATAGTTCAACCACCTCCTCAACTCTCAATTCTCAGCCCGGAGAACAATCGGGGTAGTCCGGAGGTACATCTCGCCCTAGCGGGCTCCGTCATGCATGCAGCCTTTATGCGCTCTAATGCACGTCTTTATCCCTTTTGGGTCACTCCGGTACCCATCACCAGAATCTGGGGAACCATTTACTATCTTGTGTGTCACTTGCGAGTGACTAAGATTTTTTGCCTTCGGTGAAAGGCTCCGAGTTTAAACTGTCCGTTATCGCTGCTTGTCTTTATCATCTTACAATTCTCTGGCAAATCATTGTTGTTGACATCTCCAAGTCAAAATGATCAGTCTTACGGTCGGTGTCTTGGCCCTTCAGGGTGGTTTTGCTGAGCATATCGATCTTGTGCGAAAGGCAGCAGAGTACCTTTCTTCTGCAGAAGGTATTCCCAAGACGAAATTCCACTGTATTGAAGTTCGCAAAAAAGAAGAGCTTGATCAGTGTAATGCTCTTATCATTCCTGGTGGCGAGAGCACGACAATCTCTTTCGTCGCAGCTCAATCTGGTCTCCTTGAGCCATTGAGAGATTTCGTCAAGTAAGCAGCCCCGTCTAATACGATGATCCAAATACTAACATAAATCAGAGTCCAAAAGAGACCAGTCTGGGGAACCTGTGCAGGTCTGATCCTCCTCTCTGATGAGGCAAATGCTACCAAGAAAGGTGGTCAAGAACTCATCGGTGGTCTTGCAGTCCGCGTTCACCGCAATCACTTTGGTCGTCAAATGGAGAGTTTCGAGTCAGGAATGAATCTCCCCTTCTTGAACGACAACAAACCCTTCCCTGGAGTCTTCATCCGTGCACCCGTCGTGGAACAAGTCATCAGCTCGTCTGACGATGGAAGACCCCCAGTTGAAGTCCTGGCCAAGTTGCCAGGGCGAGTAGATAAGATGAAGTCCGGCGTATCACAAGCCAATACCAAGGACGATTCAGGGGACATTGTCGCTGTCAGACAGGGTAACGTGATAGGAACAAGCTTTCACCCTGAGTTGACAAAGGATGAGAGGATACATGTGTGGTGGTTGAAGGAGATTCTCAACCAGCAATAAAGATAGCGACATAGACGGCGTTTTGGGAAAATAGAAATATTAATTATTATTCAGGGGTATCAACCGCTTATTTACTCTCTTCCTTATACTTTGCCCATAGCTGCATCATATCCAGGCGGGGGCGGTGAATGCGCTCGAGCTGGTCCTCTCTGTGAAGAGGATCCAAAGCCCAATATCTGCAGAATCTCAAGATCACCCATCGACTGCGCCAGTTCCGCCGGTGAAATACACCCTCCAACATTCATATCCGCTCCATGTGCTTTCAGAACCCTTATCAACTCGGTATCCCTCCTCGAAATAGCCTGCATCAACGGCGTTCTGCCCTTCTTATCCGCCGCATTAGCATCAGCGCCAGCTTCGAGAAGAAGCTTGGCCTGGTCCCTCTTCCCGTTATCGATAGCGTAGAGCAAGAGCGTCTCGCCGCTGCTCATCTTCTTTTTGGTGTTTGATCCAGCTGCGAGCATCATTCTCACTAGGTCTGTGCTGCCTGTCTCCATGGCGAAGCATATCGCTGCGACGCCCCAGGTTCCGTCTGATACGTTTGGTGAAGCGCCGTGGTCCAGAAGCATTCTCACGGCTCGAACTTTGTCGTTCTGTGAAAGCTTGCTGTCGCGGAGGGCGATGACGAGAATCGGGTGGCCGACGAGATCCTTTGCGCTGGCATTGGCGCCATGTTTGAGAAGAAGCTCTGCCATGTCTAGTTTTCTCTTTGCAATAGCGTCTGCGAGCACAGATAATCCGCTTAGATTCTTTGAGCTTGCATTCGTTCCACTTTCAAGAAGCAGCTTCATCATATCCATACGGTCCTGGCTCGCTGCAATAGACAATAGCGAATTACCCGAGAGATCGCTAGTATCTGGATTCGCGCCGTGTTGAAGCAGCATTCTAACAAGCTCCAAGTTACCCTTCTTGACAGCCTGTGCGAGAACCGGTCGTCCAGAGGTGTTGGTAGTATTTGGCTTGGCACCGTTGTCCAAGAGAAGCTTAATACCCTCCAGGTTCTCACTGTTGCACACATCGACAAAGTATGATTGTCCAGACCAACTGGCAGCGTTGACGTTCCATGTGCCCTGGTCGATGAGCATCTTTGCAACGCCAATGCTTCCAACTGATGCGGCCAGGAAGACGGGTGGGATCTTCATGTCCTTGCCGTTGGTGTCGGCACCAGAGCCGAAGAGGAACCGCACGGCGTCTTCTTGGTTGGCCAGGATGGCACAGCCTAGGGGTGAGTTGCCTTCTCCGTTTCGTCCATTGATGTTGGCTCCTTGTGCGAGTAGACCACTCATTTGCTGAACATCCCCGCGAAGGGCAGCTTGACAAAGGGCAGTGGATAAAGGATCGGGCTTCGGCCAGAGACCAGCTGTCATGGCCTTGAACGAGTTTGTCAACGAAGACAGACCTTTGGCAAAACCGGAAGATCCGCTCGGCGACTGAGCTGAACAAGGTTGTGCTGGTTCATAAGGCGGGGGCTCGATATCGCCAGGAAGAGGTCCTTTACTACTCGAGGCATAAGAGCCGTTCTGCGATCCAGTGAAAAGAATATCCTTCGTCTGCGAAGCTTTTTGACAGGCTCTGTTAACATGATCAAAGATCTCTCTTCCACTCTTGGTATCGAGAGCAGAATCTTGATCATCTCGAACTTTGCTAGTACATCATGAATAAACGTTCACACCACACAGCGAGATGAGCACCACTTACATCGAAAGCACTTTGGCGCAAAACGCAAACAGCCGGGAAAACGCAACAATAGCATCACTATAAACCACCAAAAACACCTCATCCATCAACGGCAGCGTCTCGGCCTGCAGTCTCATAATCTGTTTGTTCAACACAGTCGCGACAACATCGCACGATCCCAGACTCTGACTTATCGTCGTCTGCAGCCGACCCGAGATAGCACTGGCGCTATTCAGCGCAGTCTCGAGCACTCCCACATGCTGATGAAGCTGATACAGCCTCGTCGCGAACGAGGACAATCGCTCGTCGGGGACTTGAAGCGCAGTGTTTAATTCATTGAGCTCTTCGGCGCTGGATAACACGCGGTGAGAGATACTCGAGCCGAGCGAGGTGAGTGAAATAACCGAGAAGCCGTCTCCGTCCATTGTGTGTGGGGAAAGGTAGAAGGGGGCGTTGAAGTGGGGGATTGTCAGATCGACTGAGGACAAGCTTCAGCTATATAACCATGGAAATACCGCCTACTATTCCCAGTAGTAGGTAGGGCTGATAGCGGGAGACAAAAAACGCCTAAGAAGGCTGAAAGGTGATTCAAATGCGCGTCGTGTGCTGATTACGCGGTCTGTCGACTGCGACACGCACGTGTATATCACATCACAGACGAATAGAGGCATAGCTTTGGCTTGGCTGCCTCTTTTGAGGCTGTAAACTAACTTAGATCCTACGGCGAACTTGGCAGGGATATAAGCTCTGCGGTGATAGGTGCGGAGATGCCGTGATACGACGACCTGCCTCATTGATTTGGTAGATGATGCAGTTAGAGCAGCTGTAAATGTAATAGGATCTGCTTATTATTGACGACCTATTTTCTTATTCCTCGCAAAGTCAATCATCGCTTACGCCATCGATCATTATACCCTGCATATCCACGTTGCTAACCCCAGACTCGCTCGTATCTCGTATTCTCTCTCTCTCTCTCTCTCTCTTTTTATTTGGGGCTCATGGGCTTTGACTTAACACCCTCGATAGGTTGTTCCTTTGCTTTCTCGGGTCGCGACATAAGGAAGAAGAATCCTGCACCGATTGCAAGACCGACACCTCCAAACATGACGATCTGCGAGCTATTCATCATCAGCCCACTTCTTCAACTCTACCGCAGCACAAACTCACTTGTCACCCTTGCTCATGGGCTTCTCGTGAGATTCCGGTCCAATAGGTTCCTTCTCATTATGTCGAAGTAATCTCGTTGTGCGGAAACCTCGCTGGATGGGAAGAGAGGGCCTCAAGGCCATTGAAGATCGAGCAATGCGTGCAGACATGTTGAAGATGTGCTGTTGAAGATGGATTCTTTGTTGTTCCACAGAGGTTGACAAGATGAAGTGGGGTGTGATAGAGCAGCTACCTAGGTAGGCAAGTATGGATGTTGAGCTTATTATGAACAAGCACAAATTATTGATGACGTTCTAAATCGACATGTTTGGCCGCCAAAGGTGAATCAACAGTGGGACTCCTTGATCGTGGCGTCATTGATGCGTACCTGCAATCGACCACTTTCCATCATTTCTGCAGAATCATTAGGATATTTCCACTACGAGGCGCACTAATTAAACAGTCGGACGTTAGGTCTGTGTCGATTTATGTAAGAAAAGAAGTGGCTGAATGAAAAGGCGAATTCAACATTACTCATCAGAAGCAGACTATATCAGATCATACCAATGCCCCTCAATATAATCAACAGCTCTGACTGCTCAATCACATCACATAGCTATCGGTACAAGACTCTCAACTCGCTCAATAATTAAAATAAATACGTAAAATTTCCGTTCTATGATGCCCCTAACGTCTATGCCTGCTTTTTTCCCAAAAGTTTTCCCTCCCAACCCCCTCCCTCACTCATCCTCCCTCCACTGCAAACAGCAAATCGTCAGATCAATTGTCCGTACCTACTATCGCTTGGGTATCAAACATTATTCGTAAAATCCCCATGCACCAGACGCATTTTGACGGGTGGGACCATCGGTGGAAAGGAGGCTTTGTCTTGGTTTGTTGTTTTGTTATAAAATATGCTTATGATTTGATAGATGGGAGTGCTGGTTCCTGGCGAAAAAAGAAATACGCCTTTTCTGAACCCATTGAAAAAAGGGTCGAGACGGGTTGGGATGGGATGGTTCCGGCCGTTCGATAGAAGGGAATCTCTTGTTGGGGGCTGAGGCATGTCGTGGGCGACTTGCATCGGCGTCGTGCTCTTTGGCACGTCGCTCGGCCATAGGGTCATAGTGAGCAGCTTTCCTCTAGTTTATGTCCAATACTCAGATCTGCTGTATCCAACTACCGCGAAAAGATTCGAAGAGACATATCTACACTTCCTGTAGCAATGACACAGCGGATCTGCACATCTTGAAGTGCTGCCGCCGCTTTCTTGGGAGTGCCCACATCACCATTGGCCTCCTCAGTCGGACCCTTGTCCTTGATAATAGGTGGCGCCCATCTCAGACTTGTAATGAAATGTTCGTGCGCTCCTTCAACAGTCTTGACGCACTTTCCTTCTTGGCTCAGATCCCAGCATCGAATCGTCTTGTCGTCGGATACGGAGAGAAGGAATTTGCCGCTTGGATGGAACACAAGACCTCGAACCCAGTTGTCATGACCTACCAGGGTCCTGATACAGGTTCCTCGGCCATCCCACAACTTGATCGTCTTATCTCTGCCACCGGTCGCCATAAACTCCGCCGTGCTGCTTGCTGGAGGCGCTTTCTTTACGCCGGCTAGAGTAGCTAAGTGCGAGTATGCTGCTGGTGGCGCAAAGGTACAGCATTCGACGAAATGCTCATGGCCAATCATGACGAGCTTGGCTTCGGGATTTGGCACTGAAATATCCCAAAGTCTCACTGTTCGATCATTACCAGTCGATAGTAGGTATTTTCCATCCAACGACGGAGCAACATCACGAATCCAGTCGGCATGTCCTCTTATCGTCTTGACGCAATATCCTGTCGTAACATCCCATATCCTCACTGTAACATCTCGACTAGCGCTCGCGAGCAGATTTCCCGATAACGGCGCCCCAGGAGCTCCAGAGGGTATAAATCGGACTGCGCTCACACTATGGTCGTGACCGGGTAGTGTGCGAATATTTTGGTACTCGTTCGACGGATCCCATAGCTTGATGGTTAAATCGGAACTACAAGACGCAAGCAGCGTATGACCTTTGGGGCCGCCATAGTCGAGATCGAGAACCGCTTTGGTGTGACCTTTCACCGTCCTTTCGAGCTCGCCAAACTCCCAATCCCAGATCTTGATAGTGGCATCTTCATCTCCGGATGCGATAGACGAAAAGATCGGGTGAAAGGCGACGCAGTTGATGGGTGTTCGATGCGATTGAAGGACGTGTCGTGGAGGACCAGCTGGGAGCCAAGAAGATGGATCTCCTCGTCGGTTAGAGAGAGATGTCGGTGTAGTGCTATTAAGTTCTGTCTGAAGGGCGTTGTTCTGTGCTTCTAGATCCATGATCTACGAATCGCTCCATTAGCCAAGCTACGTACGATAGGCGCATCTACCACCGTACCTTTTTTTGTAACCGCACGACACTGGTCCATTTCTTCTCCAGCAGCGTCTCGTATTTCTTCGCGGTAGCCGTGTCGAAGGCATCCTCTCCAAGACTGAGCTCCGTCCTCATGGCATTGGCGCTTTCTTGCAGGTTATTTGCGGCGAGGTAGGCGATGATGGATTTATGCCTGCAGCAGTGTCAGATGGGCAAATCAAAGCTCCGGAAGCTCCCCTGTACGAACAGCTCCTCTGCCTGCCGGCTCGTCAACGTCCGGCTCATGATGGCGGTTTTGTATCGCTCCGCTCAGGAGAGCACTAGGGGTCCCAAGATCTTTGTGTCTACTGTATTTCCAAGAGTTGAGCTTTGCTATCGTTGGGTGTTGGGGGGGAAAAGGAGTAATGCGAGATCGGGTTTCGTGGAGAAAACGGCGGGGGAGGGGCGGCAGGAAGTTTTGGTGGGAGCTTCGCTTCGTTCGTTTCGTGACGTGTCTGTGGAGGATGCGCTGAAGAAAGAGATGATTGCTGTGGAATTGTTGACCAATGGGGCGCTTGATTGGGGATTGCTTGGAGGCGGTAAGACGCAGGGGAACAAAGGAAATATCAACAGCTAAACCGGCTTCATTGAAATGCGCTGCGCAGAGTAACACGGTCTCGCCAGGGGCATCAACATCGATATCCAAAGAGCGGTGCAGCTAGCCTGAGATGAACCACTGGCCAAGATCACGTGGAGATAAGATAGTACTACCCTATATCGCTGCATTGACAATTCCAAGATGTGTAACTTATCCGGTATGGAATAGATGTTTCAACCAGGTTGGAGGAGATGATAAAACTTATGATCTCAATCTTGAATAATAAAAGCATTTATATAATTTGGCCTAAATTTAATCACGTTTTTAACATTTGCCTCTATTCTCGAGTATGGACGCTAAGGAAGATCTGTTCTGGACAGTAAGCCAAGCGATAGGTCTGGGTTTGTGAAAACGCCAATATTTTGTCATCTTTGAGTTTTCTACTGACAAACAACTACCAAGAATAACATGAATATGTTTCGCTGTGTTTCTATAATGATTAAGCTGTGACACAACCACAGAGATCAAGGTTTAGCGCTGCTTCTGGTTCTCTGCTGTCACGACCGTGAATGTAGCGTGGTCGTCGGCCGAACAAAGATATGTAGCTGATATGAAATGGTTAAGTGAGAGGAAATGTCCGTCCAATTGCTAGATATGATTTCAGTCTTCCGGCCATTTCCTCATTCTTTGGTGTTCATGGTGAACATTTCAGACTCATGGCCCCAAACCATAGTTAGGACTACGAGTCGCAGGCATATATAAATCCAACGTCGTTAAAATATACACAAAAAGGTCCATCCATGAAATGAATCGTTGCTCCCCTGTTCCCTGAAACACACAGGCATGAGTCCCTATCCCGTGGATGCACCCTATTCCCGGGTGGATATAGGTTACATCCATCCATCAAAGACATCGGAACTCGCTAAATGCTCCTCCCACATGGCATCCACGATCGAGCGAAGCATTGTTCGGCGCTCAGGCAAAGCAAGGCCTCTAATTCTCCGAGTTGGATCTTCTGGGGAATGTGCCAAGCGAATAATCCCCATCTAGAGCGAGTATCCACCAGATGAAACATCACGATGAGTTCATGGTGCTGTCGAAGGACTGCCCTGGGTTAAGTAAGAATAAAGAGGCTGAAACCTTTGCGGAAATGGTCGGCTATGTGAGTGATGAGGAATGCTGACGTGGAGTCGCATGTTTGATGGCTAGATTTAGATCGATAGGGACGATAATTTCTGTCATGGTTCAAAGTTAATCGTTATGTGGACTGGAGAAACAGGAGATCTTCTTCCGGATAGCATAATAAGTTCTAGATGTAAGGTTGAAGGAAGTGACATTATCACAAAAGAAGGACTTGTTTATTGGGTATTAGATGTTATCAAAAATACAAACGCCTCTAACATTATCGCCTGCTTTTAGTACCCAGTTTAAACAACAATGGAATAACTTCCATTGACACTGACTCGTTTGATTATGGTGATCGTGTAGTCGTTTGCTGGAACTCTCTGTGCACTCTGATGCCCTGCAATATCTCCTCACTGCTCGAGTTCCCACCGTCGACCTTGGCGTTGTATGTCGTAGTAGTGAGCTCAAAGCCCTCAACGTCGGGCCTTAGTTTAGTGTTGACCGGTGCTGATGTCTCTGTGAATTTCGGCCCCTTGATCAAATCGGTTGAGTCGTTGTCGTCGGGCAGTCTGTAGAACGCATTCGTCGATGCAGAGCCGTTGGAACTCCTGCCAGCGCCAGTGTTCTCGTGGGACTTGAGGCCCTTTGTCGACTTGTCGCCTGATGGTCTGACGTTACTGCGGACCGTTGATGCGAAGCTACTGAGGCCAGTGAATTTTGCGACGAGTCGAAGAACTGGCAGCATTGTTGGGAGATTCGCTGAGACGATACCGGCTGACATTTCGATCTCGGTCCATCCTACTGTAGGCGCGAGGGTGTAGCTTGGATCAGTGCTGGTGTAGGTAAAGAGAACGCTGGTTCGATAGGCCGAGGCGAAGACGACGAAGGATCCAATGGCAAAGGCAGCTGTAAGACCAAGCTTTTCAGATTTGCGGAGCTGAAGTTTCCAGATAGGAGGTAGTGGTAGACACAAGATAACAATATCGGTAAAAATGGTCGAAGCGGCATTGGCGATCCATGTTCCGACTTGGTTGATACATCGGCCGGGAAGATCGGGATACCAGAGTTTGGCAACTGGGATGCAGATGAAGATGAAAAGAAAGGTAATGGTGATGACCCAAGCAAAGACGAAAGATCCAACGAGCCATGCCATCTTCTTGAAGTAGGGGACGCGGAAGATTCGGTAGTACATGAGCAAAAGACTCAGCTTCGTCCAGCCAAGGTTCCAAGCATAGAGAACTTCAGCGACAACTAGCCATTTGGCCATCATGACTATTTTTGAGGGTTGGACTTTGTCTGCGTGAATACCCATTCCGTTGGCGTGCATGGCGAAGATGAATCCTACAACGACCAAGTTCCATGACTGAACTGTTAGGCTCGGGTTGTGTCTAGCATACAGTGAGTGTACCTACCATCGAGAATAGAATAACATAGTCATCCCACCAAAGCTTCTGTGCCTTCAAATGCCGACTATACAACCGAAGACCACAAGAAAGCAACGCCAAAACAGTCATAGAGACAACGACTTCGACAGTCCATGGTTGAATGTTGTGCTTGTCGAAGCCAGGAAGGCCTGGGAGCTGAGACTCGGCCATGATCAAAAGAGTGGTTACGACGAACAAAAAGAGAACAAGAGCTAATGGAATAAAGGAATGAAGTATTTTTAAAACATAATGTATTGTTCACACAGGAAAGTGAGCATCAAAGGAGTGGAACCCGTGGTCAAAACTCATCTGAGAGCTCACATTCCAGCCTAAAGAAGGATAGAACATGACTTGACTGGAAAAAGCAATGGAACCCAAGGCCAAGGGTCTGGTATCAGTTGGGTAAGGACTCGACGTCTAGGCTAGAACGTGGTTGTGGATTCATTTCCACACAGCCGGGAAAAGGTCTTCCACCCTGTCTATCATCGGTAGACCTAACCCGGCGATGAAGAAGTAAGGCGAGACACAGACGCTATAGTGAGACATCTATTAATGAGTCCATCATGCTATGTATCTTCAAACTAGTCCAATATCATCTTTTTCATGATACATCTTCATGCAGAGTCATGCTTCAGCTCGGATATAAAACTGACAGGGGTTTATGTAAGTGAGCCGACTGGCCGATCACGCAGTGGCGAGTTTACACGACATTTTATTTGCTCATAGGGTAGTATTCTACCAGCAGGGGACAACTTCTGATGCATCATATGCATAAGAATTTTCTTGTTTTTGGCTCGGGAATAGTCGTTCCTGCGCCGTGGCGTCGGTGTCTTTAATTCCTGTGCCTGTCAGCACTCTAACATATTTCTCACCAATGGGTTTCAGGATGTGGGGAATGTCGAGGATAAAAAACGTGTGAAACGAAACAATACCTGCATGCTCCGTACTATTCCACACGTCAAAGTATGTGATATCTTCAACCAACATGCATTTAGTTGTTGGTGAAGTGTACACAGCAGAATAACCTCTACGGTCCGGCCCGTTCTCTAAACGCTCTCAGTGTCTGATCACAATACGGAGCCTTCTTAGACTCTGTCTCCATACGGACCTCCCGCCGGTTCCGCTCGAGTCCGGCGCGGAACGGCGCCGTCCATGGCACGGAGAAGTACCCCCTTACGGATCAAGGTCTGGCCACCGACTCAATTCTGCGCATGTCCTAGCCCCCCTGATCGTCGCTAGTTACAACACACGTTTCCATCGGTGGGTTGTCATGAGAAGTACATAGCCCAGTTCTCTAGCTCTTCTTCCGGAACCATACCAAGAGTTTACCTTTTCCATTCATCACACCAGGAACAGTTTAACTCACACCAACACTGTGCCGTAACTGAACATTCTTTGCAAAAATGGCTGCCAAATCTACTATCAAAGTTCCCCACCTCGGAGGCATCGATGCCGGCTATCGTGTCTCGGGCTCTGGCATCGACTCTAGCAAACCTACCCTTGTGCTAGTCAACTCCATGTGCACCACATCATCTCTCTTTGAAGCACAGTTCTCTGCTCAGGAACTCACTGACAAGGTCAACCTTCTCGCCATTGAACCCCTCGGCCATGGCGCCACAAGCTCAAAGTCAGAGCACTTCACCTACTGGGACTCAGCCATTATGAACCTCCAGGTCATGGAAGCTCTTTGCGTCGACAAGGCTTTTGCCCTGGGAACAAGCGCTGGCGGCTGGATCGTCGTTCGCATGGCTCTTCTAGCCCCTGAAAAGGTACGTTTCTTCTCTCAAGAAGTACAAGTCCACACTTCGGTAGTGGCCTTTTCCCATACCCAGTTACGTTAAAGCCCCCCTGACTTACACACGCCCGTTCCACCATAACAGATCCTCGGCGTTCTCCCGCTTGGCTCGTCCATGGACTACGAGTCCGCCGAGTCTCGCGAGAAAGGCTGCTGGGATCCCAAGACTCAGCTTGGCCCCTTTTACGAGAGCTGGCACAGCACTACGCCCACGCCCGAGTTTGTCGTCAATGACGTTTGGCGCGGTCTCGTTTCGTCGGTAGGCTTCGGAAGCAACCCATCTCCTGAAACGCTCGCGTTCTGGGACGAGACGCTTAAGAAGGTCTATCGCGGAGACGAGGGCCGAAAGAAGCTGCGGATCGCCGTTGTCAACCTCTTTGAGAGGGATGGTCTGCTTCTCCGCTTGCGAGACGTCAAATGCCCCGTTTACTGGCTTCAGGTGAGTGAAATAGAATAAGCTGGCCTCCACTGGGTTAAGCGGAGACTAATCATTGTGTTAATAGGGCACTGCCGATCCTGTGTTTGGCACGACTGTTCCTACTGAGCATATCAAGCTCTTCACTTCGAGCCCTGAGGCTACGCTTGACTTTGTCGAGGGCGGCGGTCATTACCTGAGCGCTACTAACCCCAGGGAGATTAACGAGGCCATTCTCAAGATGGTGAACAAGTACGCTTAAGATAAGATAGAATAGAACATATCTTGATGAATTGATATCTGTTGCTATGACCAAGGGTTTCCCCAATACCCTCCACTGTTACTGTCATCCGGCTTTGACTTGGGCTGTTGGTTCTTTCAACAAAAACATCCCCGGACACGGGTTTAACAAATTTCCCGACGAGTATGGGGCCGGGCACTAGGGTTTACCCAACGGGCGGGACGGGGTCGAACTATGAGTTACTTAGTGGCTCCATCCAATATCGTTCGAGTTCCTGACCAGAGAACGTATGAGGCTGAAGCTTACGAGAAGAATTTTCCGACGGGACCTTGCATTGAGGTCTCTCTGATTTGTCAATGGCTTATGGTTGAAATAGGGACCAAGTCCCGTGAGTAAATGTCATTTGTGTCAACATCGTAAGTTCTTATCTGAGTGTCCGAGCATGAGTCTATTTAACAGAGTAACTGCTTATGGTTAAGAAGTTGACCACTGGCTAAGCACGGAAATAACAAAATTTCTCTTTGATGGAGTCAGTGGCCCCTGAACTATCAATCGTCGGGATAAAATGCCAAGCGATGTGACTCTTCTTTCGCATCAAAAGGTCCGATGAGCCTCAAGTCTTGGTTTAAGGTCTATTTTGATAGCTTGCCAGACTAGACACGCGGATGAGCTTCAAGACTTCCGTTCAGCCTATGAATCCACGCCTGAATGGCTCTGGCTATATGCGAATCCACAGCCTTAATATTACCCGCGTATGTACTTTTGCGGAGACTATTGAGAGGTTCCGCGGATGGTTTATTCATTTCATATCGGCGATATCGGTACGAGTCAGGTGGTGGGTGGTTGCCGATCATTGTCAGCCGCTAGCTTTTCATTGTGTGTTGCCACAGCATCATACCTATTTAGTATATAAAATGTCAACCTCAGTTTTAATGCAGGTCAAGGTAGTATTATGATGGCTCACATTGCGTTTGACGCTTGTGACTGGTAGAGAACATTGCTTCAACGAGTTAGGAGACCAGTTAATAACAAGAGAAATGTCGTTGGGTATGGAAAAGAAGTAAAGAAGAAGCAAGGATTTGTAAAACCTAAGTATCTACAAACAGCAGATGATCCTCCTTGCTGACTCTGTTAATGAGTGAATGATATGGTGAGGCGCGTGCTGTCAGCATCAAAAGGTTAAACTGGCTGGTCAAGGTTGGGGAATATTACAAGTAAGTCACAAGGTGGCGAAAGATCGGCCACAACAAAGTTATTCTAACATAATGACAACCTGGGTATCGCTGATACGTCCCTTGACATAATGTTACATGATTGTTTCATCACCGATAATATCCCATTCCAAAATCTAGATGGTTCCCCCCCCCTTAAGGGATGCCAACAGTTTTCTCCTTGTGCTCATTCACTATATCCGAAGAAGATACTCTCCAAATCTCGTCCCCCGAACCTTCCTATTGCGACCAAGTTGTCCTTCAGAACCAAATATAGCGACCCCAAATGAAGAAACCCTGGATACCATTCTGAACAGCTTCAAAGCGAAGGAAGCGGCACGATTCGCTCTCCAAGTGGTTGACCATTCCGGCCAGAGTTGTAAACTCCCTGGAGCACTCTCCGTTGGGGCAGTGGTAGAGTTCCTGCTGGTGACGAGGAGAGGCCAGGTGCTGGTTCAGGTTCGACAGGTGGTCGAAGAGGTCGCCGCAGAAGTAACACTCATATTTTCCTTTGCGAATGTTGAAGGCGAGAGCTGTTGTTTGATAGGCTACTGTTTCCTGCCACACGGGAAGTCTGTTACAGATGGAGTGATTGGGATCTCGGCGTCTGACCTCCTGGTAGAGAGCGTCACGGTCCAGTGGTGCGTTGGGGCAAGCGCCCACCTCGAGATGGTGGACCACGCCACTGGCAGCATGGCAGTGCATCGAGCAGAAGGGACAAGTTACTCCCCTCTGTCGATGCCGTCTTCTGGCGTTCGACCGCTACTCAAGTCAGTCTTTGTTTATGCCTACTTAGCTTGCGGTAAACATACCTGGCTACGAACACGGGAGCCTGAGTAGCCATCACAGAAGAAGGCTTGATGCTCCGTCAGATGTCTGCATCGACTGAAGCTATCACCACACCTGTTGCACTCCCAGTAAAGTGGAAAGTGGCCAGTTGCGTCGCAATGCTGGTTGCGAGCGTGTTCTCCCGCAGGGAACTGCTTCTAGCAAGTTCCGCACGAGTACATCTTCGTGTTGGCTAGTTGTTGGGAAAGATTTTGAGTGTCTTTCGTGAAATTGAGGGTAAAAGTTTGGAAGATGATATTGGGCGGACGAGAAAAGATGGGAGTCGAGGGGGGGAGAGGAAAGGAGTATGCACCGGGCAACGGGTTTACGTGACGGGGAATATGAGAAAAGGCTGGCAAGAATAACTTGGTGGGTGGCCTTAGGGTTATAGAACAGAGCACTCCCGCCCGATGTTCCCAAGGCTTCAGGTTGCTGTAGGAGTGCGTGTTCAGCAGTGTTCAGTGGTTCCCAGTGCAGTTCAGCAGACGGGAGCCTAGTCCGTCAAGCTCTCACAGGAAGCTAAGGGGGATATCGGCAGGCTCTGAGCTTAGGCAAAACCTCTGATTAGGTGCCAGACAGGTATTATTACCTAAGGCATACAACTGATACAACCTCAGATCAATGACCAGTGTCTTCCCGTCGACTGCCGATTACCCAACCCAAAACAGATTACACCAGATACAACATCAAAACAAGCACTTCCGTCCCCTCATGGCAAAGCTATCATCTTATGCGGATCAACAATAGTAGCAATGCTCTTCTGCACCTGCTGAAACCGCATTATCTTACAACTCTCACTCTCAAGGTGATTTATCAGCGCCGCCAACGTCTTGAACTCCTTTCCACAAGACCGCTTCACACAATGATACAGGCTCTGCTGGTGTCTCGGCGACTCAAGATGCTTCTTCAAGCCAGTAAGGCTCATGTGTAGCTTGTGGCATAGATAACACTCGAAGGCTTTGGACCAGGGGTTCCACGCTGCAGTTGGGTTGATGGCGTATGTCTTGTCGCCGTACCATGCTAACTCTTTATTCGTGATGAGACTGCGGTGGTCACGGTTCTTGATGTAGCGGTAGAGTATGTTACGATCCATGGGAACGCGAGGACATGAGCCTCGTTCAAGATGGTGGGATAGACCTGTTGCTGTGTTGCAGGTGGCTCTGCAGAAGGGGCATTTCACTGCTGATACGCGATGAAGCTTGGAGTTTAAATGCTAACGCAATTAACAATAACTCACTCAACTGCCAGGTATGAACCTACCATCCGGAGGTTATTCGCATTCATAAACTGACGGTTGCAGTCCGCGCAGTGGAAATGCCGTTCAATCTCATGCTCCCTAATCTCAGCCTGCGTCACAGCTCTATCGCCGCATAATTGACACTCAGGTGCATTTCGACGCCAATGTTGTTCAAGATTCATGTGCTGACGGCGATCATACTCGTCTTCGAAGCAGTCGCTACAGCTATCGCATTCGAATGCTGGTGAGGCGTGGCCTGTTGCTTGACAATGTTGGTCGCGAGCCTTTCTACCGGCGTAGAAGAGTTTATCGCAGTCTGTGCAGTAGTAGGTCATCTTAAATGCCGTGCTTGAGGCTCGCGGACGTGAGGGAGTTGGTTAGCGGTTGGTGAAAGTTTGAGGGGTTGAGGGGTTGAGGCCGTTGTAATCTAATCTCGGGTGAGCTAAGTTTCAGGACAGAGTTTTGGTGGTGACCGTCCAAAACAGCAACTGAACATGTCCTGCATGTATAGATTTATGGTTCGTAGTGCTCTGTCGTACATAGCTATATTCCGTCATCAATCATATCTTGGAGATTCACGATAGAAGTTGACATTCGGCAATGTCAACAACTCGAAAGTCAATGAGACTAAAGTAGTTTGGGGATAGTGTCACTCAAGTGGATCTGGGGACGAGACAACGAAGGCCATCACCACTTCGCCTTGGCTTCTCCTTCATAAGACGAACAAAACTATTGGTCACATTCACCCCCGAGATGCTCGTAAATCTTCCTCAATGACAGAAGATATTTAAGAGCATTAACCATTATTCGTAAAAAAGGACCCTGTCCACCGTGACTGATAAGTGGTATCATCATCAAAACAAAACGATCCTTCCGACTCCATGCTTTCCATAACCCATGAGAACAAACCATCAAGAAATACAGCATCTTTACCCCTCAACGACCATCTCATCCACCATCTTCATAAACCTCTCCCGATACTCCTCCGGATCCGCCGTAATGCTCATCGGCCCCTTATGGGCAACCTTGTTAAAGATCTTGACAATCTTGGTCAACGCCCTCGCCTGAAAAGCATGCTTCGCCCAGAAAAAGTCCAGCACAACACATCGATACGTCCACTTCCCCTCCACATCATCAACACCCCTTCGCCAGCGTCCAGCATCCGATTCCACACCTGGAACTTCCATGCCCTGAGGGTAGCGTACTAGAAACAGAGAGTAGTCCACTGCGTTGCGTGAGGCGAGGAGTGCAGTGTCCGCGAAGAGTAGTGATACAAGCTCTTGTTTGGCTTGGTGTGTAACCCGGACTTTGTCGGGGAATTCGTCGACGAGACGCTCTATAACGCTGTTTGGCACAAGAGCACCGTCTGCGATGTCTCGTTCTGGGAAGAAGTAATCGTTGGGTTTGAGGTCGTACGTCTCCCAATTCTTTCCTTCGTCACCTTTTGGTTTTCCGTAGAGTAGATTCTCCATGACAATGTGATGTGTCGGCGCTGCACCAATCATACCACCAATGCTCGCCTGCGATGAAACCACCAGATCCGTGATCCTGACTAGTAAACTGTGCGGCTGAAACTTCATGTGTCCGATATAAGGATCCAGCAACTCCTTGACGAAGAAATCATGCTCGAAGCGTCTTGGCAGCGATTTGATGAGATACTTCTCATTCGCCGTCGTGAAAAACGTAGAACCGCTGTACCCTAGATCGCCAATGGGTATGAGCTCAGGATTGTCTTCCCCATCTGTCTGAAAAGACTCATGATATTCATCTTCATTAAGCTGCCAGACCTCGTTGCGCAGAGCGAGAAAGTCGATGGAGCGATAGCGCGTTAGGAGGAGACGAAAGAGGCGGAAGAAGGCGAGTATGGTTTTGATGATGCCCTTCTTTGACTTGCCGTGACGTTGGCTTATAGCTTTTGCTATAGAGACTGAGATGCGGGATGAACGGATCTTCATGCCGGCGGTTTTTGGCCGTTGGTTGTTGAAGTGAAGAAGGTTTTGGTCAATTTTGAGGCTAGAAATTGTGTGTTGTTCGAGAAGCCGTTGGTGGAGGGGTAGTAAGTGAAGATGGTGGAATGAGAGGTTGGGAAATCTGACGTCACTCACTGTATTGTCAGTTGAGGATCGACATGGAGACTCAGGTTTCATGTGCTTCCAACTTGTGCAACACGACGTGTTTTACAGAGACAAAAATAGACAGTTTCTCAGTAGAAAAGATCTTATTGTATCAGCGCTGTGTATCCTGCATATCCTATCCTGTTCATCCCAATCATTACCGTCCCGTATCTATAATTCTGTGTATCTGTGTATGTTTATAAAAGGAAACCCATCGCTTGCTGTGCGCCAGTCGCTTCAATCCCAATCCCCAGTATAGACAAAGAAAACAAGAACTCCAAACGATTTCCCTAGTTGCTTTTGTATATCCGCTGTAATAAGCCATCCTGAAACAACTGACGCTCTAATATTATAACCATAAGGAAATACAAAAATGAAGGTGTGTTCAGCTTAGAAACTGAACAGTCCACTTCGTCTCTTACCCAAGGGGTAGACGATCAGTGCACTCATGAACAATCCGACACTGATACCAATGGCAACTTGAATGACTTTGAACAAGACATTGAACGCAGTTCCTTCAAGATTTCCCATTGTGTTCTTGTCAGATGCTACCTTTGTTCCGTTCTTGGTAATCTCATCAGCCATAGTGATACTGGCCAACAGAGAACCTCCCGCTGCAAGACCCGAGGGAACCTGCACGAAAATAGCTGGAAGCATAGCTGCAGCTGCGAGACTGTAGCCGACCTTTCTGGGCTTCTTCTCTGGCTCTTTATGTTTCTCTGGTGTTCCAGGTCGAGACTCAGGGTCGTCGAGGGTTGGGAGGGACCATGAGTCTGAGTCGATTTTCTTCTTGGTATATCGTGGTCGAACCCTGAGCTTCCACCAGTCGATAAAGTCCAAGTATCCATTCTCCACATGTCGACCCATTCGAGAGTACAAGTTTGCAAGAATACCAATCGTCAGGGCACCCAGCATGTTGGATATCTGGCCGTTTCCTCCAAAGTATTCGGCGCAGTAACTGTTGACCGACCATCCAGCCAAGGCCATCCCGACCATAACGGGAGTTTGCTTCCACTTGGCTTGGTTGATGAGACAGAGACACATGGTGAATCCAGGGACGAAGAGGAAGTACCATTCCCGCCCAAGAGGGTTATCGCAGGTCGAGCGACTCGTTGCATTGCTATCAATCATGCCGTAGAGCGAAGCGCCGATTGTGATACCGTATCCGAGGAAGAGAGTGTAGATAAGAGCGTGCACCATACGTACGCTACCGGCGACGAGGTTATGACTTTGAAGTTCGAGAGAACTACAGAGGACCATGTATCCTGGGAGAATAAGGGCGATACTACTCTGTGCCAATGCACTGAAGCAGAAGAGCTTGCCGTTTTGGATAGAACCGAATGCTCGAGCGAAGAAGGACGTGATAAGAGCGGCCGAAACCTCAAAGACGTGTGCGTACAATTCGTTGCTGGGTGCCAAGACGAGTTGAAGAATACCAACGATACATCCGAGAAAGAAGGCAAGAGGCAGGTCGATGAACCGGCCCTGGAAAGCGAAGGGTGCGACACAAGCTGATGCGACGCCGTATAAGAACACTCGAATCCAGACCTTATATTTATCCTTTCGCGCGTTGACATCGTCGAGTCGTTTCGTCGCTTCCTCAACGCCAATCTTGTCGTGGACAACTTCTTTGTAAATGTTGTGTACATCTCGGAGACGACCGAGGTCGATACCCTGTGGTACACGAACGAGCTTGACCTCAGTGGTATGCGTAGTGCTATCATCAAAGCTTATGATCATACAGCCAGGGAGGTACAAGAACTGAGCTTCGATTTCGAGGACACGCGATGACATGGTCATGTACTCTTCCAACCGATGTGTAGGCGCACCATACATCATGAGAGCCCTGCACAACTTGAGCAGATACCGATGCCGTTGGATAATACCCGCAATATGAATAGTGATCCGAGCCTTGTCGCGCTTCTTGGGAGGCGGCGGTTGTTGCTTTATCTTCTCAGCCCACTTGTCAGAGATATTCGCTGAAGCTGGCGCCGCAAACATAGACGAAGACTTCATCAACTCCGTGAGTGCCAGCGACGACGTCGAGTGTCTGTTCTTGTGGTAGTTGAACAAACCGCTCGTCGGTCGTGAACGAGGCGGTGATCGGATAGGAGGCGTTCCATTAGATGATCCAGGGCGGGATATAGGTGGTGAGTTACGCGGGGACATTAGTGGTGTACCCGGATCCTTGGGCGTGTTCATACCACTACCTGGTGCTCTATCATCGTGATACAGCTTCAGCAGCGAGGAGAGAATACCGCCGCGGTATTGGTCCGGTCGGGGGACGTAGTCATGGGCGTAAGCTTGTTGAAGAACGGGTGTAGCGGTTCCAGATGTCGGTCCGCCGTTGGGATGCTGCGTAAATAGATCGCGTTTTCCCTTGTGGGTATGAGATCTGACTAGATTCTCAGCCGCAGCGTGATGCTGAAAGCGATCAGAGTTTGCTATTCTCTGTCGAAGACCGAAATACTCTGCATCTTCAATGGTGTTTGACCCAGCTGGCGGCGAAACCTTGGGATTATCATAGTCCTCAATCAACGGCTTGAACGAGGGAACTTCCTCGAGATCAAGCGATCCCCGTCGTGATCCAGGGGTAGAGTAACCTCCCACCGAAACAGCTAACCGATCAGCTCTCTGTCTCGCATCAGCCATAGATCGATACTGTCTCTCCGTGGTCCTCGACTCCGCCTGGTCCGCCTTCTCCCTCTCATTAGGATCATCATAGCTCGTATTTCTCCTAAGCGCAGGCCGTGGTCTCTTTGGTCCTCCATCCGGGGTATCTGGTGCGAGATTCTGAACCTGTCGTTTCTTGTCCTGCTCGGCGGACAGGATCTTTGTGAGAGCAAGGCTTAGTTCGTAAGCATCCGGTGCATTGGGCGGTAATTCCCCAGGCGCTAGTTTCGGTGATCCAGCTTGTGAGAAGACACCTTCATCCTGACGCTGCTGTTGTGTTTGTTGTGGGCGTGTTGTTGAGTCGCTACTATCTCCGGAAGATTCTTTGCTGGAGTGGAAGCCTACTCGCTTCTTTTCCCTGCGGAGGGGAGTGTGGACCTGACTAGGTCTCCCTCCGCTGCCACTCCCACTATCATTCTGTTCAGATAGCATAACTAACGAATGAATATTTTGTACGACGATAAAAATATCGGGTCTGGAAATTGGGAGGAAAAGCGAGGTTGGTCTTTGGTTTTAAAGGACTGGGCCCCTCGAGGGCAAAACTGAGTTTGGAGGATTGATCATGTTGTCGATCAAGGGGGGCATGATTATACATTCTACTTATTCTGTCTGTGTCTATACTCTCGCTCCGGGGCGAGAACAAGAAAAACAAAACTGGGCCTGTATAGGTTTTTTCACCCTTCGCTGTACTGTAGTGTACAATTTGTTGTGGCTACGGGGGCGGCAAACTTGCATGATAAGGACTGTGGGTCGCCGAGAACAAGCCCGAGAAGGGACAACATGCCAGGGTTAGTTCACTGATCTGATTGACTCTGCGATGATGATGCTATATAAGTTGATGGATATGATGATGATGATGATGATGATGATGATGATGATGGTGTGCTTGGTTCCTTGGTTTCTGGGCCTATAAAGGGCTCGCCATAGCATTCGTGGTATGTTGTTGAGTTGGTATTGGTACTGGCGATATCGTTTTTGGTGTTTTTGCGTCGAGTCATGAAAATTATTTCTTATCTGACACCCATTGGATGCCAAAACACTCGTCGTACATGATGAAAAATACTTAATAATACATTGGAGTTCTCTCCAAACCAGTCAAAACTTTCTTCTCTTTTCTTGTTCCCTTGCTCAACCCACGCAGGCCAATCCTCGCTTCAGACCTGTCGTCTTGGACCTGTCTCATCATGGGTGCTCCTCGCCCTTCAATTGGTCCGGTTAAAGTGTCTTGGTTATCATGGAAAAAAGAAGCAAACGCTCGGATTACTCGTTCGGGGAGGGCGTGAGATAAAAAGCAAGGGCCTCACTGCATCACCCGGGCTGCCGGTACATACAATAATTAGAAGCCACCTCAGACCAGAGCCAGAGCCAGAGCCAGAGCTAGGCGGGTAGAGCTTCCAGCGGGCTTCTTCCCACCGCCACGTGCGGGCCGCTGAGACCTTGACGTGCCCTGTGCTTCAGGGGACGATGAGCCCTGCAGCGATCGGTTAGGGGGGCCGGTTGGGCACTAGAGAGAGGCACATTTGGAATTGGATTGAGGCTCTTGGTCTCTGACTATTGACAATATTCCCGAGATGGTTTCATTTTTAGTTCACACCATCTTTTGGTTGCTGAAGAAGAGAAGACCAGAGAATCACCATCCACGTTGACCATGCAGGGCTGGCAGTTGATCGACACTCTTGGTTACCTTGATTGGTGTGATAGACATGCGAACTGACGTACGGATGCACTGTCTCTTGTCCTCTCACAATCATAATCGACTGAGGGATCGTATTCTGACGCGTAATGTTCAGCCGTTGAGTGGTGAGTCAGTATCTCGAGTCACTCACTCACTCACTCACTGATCCATAACTTGGCATTCCTGGTATGTAATCACATGTTAGAGTTTAGGGCTCCTTGGGCTCCAAGTCCCATTAATGGAGCATAGCTTGAGATCCACCCGATACCGGCTTGTCCGGAGCATCCACCGTCAGCGGATCATAGCGCCGATAGAGAAAAAGCCAAGCTTGGACTGGGCTAGAAAGCTCTAGACAGACACGATATCAAATCTGATTGATTGTCTGCCTGTTTCTAATAATCGTGTTTCTATTCTTGTAGAGTTCTCACTCGGATGGTTAGTATGTACTGTATCCGAAGTAGTTAGCCTCCGGGGGCAAGAAAACAACGGACCTTGATATGGCGTGTCAAAATAAACCCAGTAAAAGTTATTCCTAAGCTTAGGCTACATCCCCTAAATCTTTTTGTCATTTAGGATCGAGGTCCTGAGTTTTCTTTCCTCCCCAGGTACTAAGTTAGTTATCCAACGTATTACGAGACCGGCTAGACTAGTCCATGATAAGCATCCCCAATAAACAAGCTTCAGTCTCATCGGGTCTACACCTCGCTCGGTCAAGGTCAAGGTCACCACCCTCACCGAGACAGACGCCCAAGCGCCGTTCACTTGACGCGAAGCGAAATAGGTTAGGCCATCACTTACGGATCACTCTTGTTACCCTTGAAGATCTGGGCATCAATAATCTCCCTGCATCACCATTGAAACATCGTCATCTCGCAAAACAACTTCACAATGTCAACGTCTACGTACACCATCCCTGATCGCATCGTGCCAATGCGCGTCATCGTCTGTGGCGTCCATCGCACAGGAACGTTGAGTAAGTCTGTTCTATCTCAGGGGGGCTTATCAAACCCCCCTCTCTCAACAATTACGCGCGTAGTCTAGTGCCCGAAAAATGAGAGCTGAAACAGACCAACAGGCATTCGTAACGCTCTGTGGCAGCTCGGCTTCCATGATTGCTACCACATGCAAACTCTCTTCAACAATCCCACCCGCGCCCCCGAATGGGTACGTGCCATGGAAGCAAAGTACGCCGATAAGGGGACCTTTACCCGCGCAGACTGGGATCGCTTGCTCGGCAATTGTCAAGCTGTGTGTGATGTTCCCGCTGCCTTCTTTGGTCCAGAATTAGCGGAGCTGTACCCTGAAGCTAAAGTCATTATCATGAATCGAGACCCTGAGAAGTGGTATGAGAGTGTGCTTAATAGCATCTACTTGATAACCACACCAAAGGGATTTTTGGCTAAACTCAGTATGATTTATTATTTTCTGCTTGATACGAATCTACAGTACATGGCAAAGTATAGCAAATCGATGAGGTCTCTGATTCAGAAATACGATCATGGTAGTGACAAGGAGAAGGCTATAGCATGGTATAAAGCGCAATATCAAGAATTCCACGACAGAATTCCAGCGGATCGGTACATCGAGTATACCATCACAGAAGGCTGGGGACCGCTGTGCGAATATCTTGGTGTTCCCGTACCAGAAGTTCAGGACCCCAAGACAGGAAAGATGGTCGAGGCACCGTTTCCACATCTCAATGATGGCGAGACGTTTAGGAGGAACAGCGTGGTCATGAAGAAGAAGACTATGCAGAGGGCGAATCAGAACTTACTGGCGGCTGTGGGGAGGTTGGCGTTGACGGGAGTGGTGGGATATGCTGGCTATCTGGCGTGGAAGACTCGACTTGGAGGACGTGTTTAGTAGAGCTCGACTCGGGTGGATGGCCCTTTGTCATAAATTGTATTATTACTGTACTATAGTGGTTCAATCATGTCTCCTTATCATCATGACACACGATTAGTCTCAATTTGCAAGATGCTAAAAGGTAGTATGCTCCGGTATCAACTTGCTGGTGAATCAAGGATCCTCCCTCGAGACATCGTGGAAGGACCATATGCTCACATCGCTACACATCCAACAATCCTATCCTACCGCAAATGATAATCTTACATGATCTTCCAATTCGTACTCTTCATTGCCGCCCCGCTGCCCCCTTCAACATACTCCAGAGTTCCATGAGTTGCTCGCCATCAAGTGCATAAAATGGATTGTCCCCATCGTCCTGCCAACCTCCAGAATTCCGGCCATATCTGTTCGCGGCATATCTTTCCCCGCCATACCTGTCCTCGAACGCCTGGTGCTCCCACTGGTCCGACCCATCAACGTCAATATGCTCAACATCCCCCTCACTAACCTCGGCACTCTGCGCCTCCCTTATAACCCTTCCCTTGCCCTTGTTCAAAAACTCGAGCAGAACATCACCTGCAGTGTCGAACAGTCTTTCGTTGCCTTCTCGCTGTTGTCGCACATCAAGGCCTCCGCGTCCTGCGGCCGTGGCGAAGACGTAGCCTACTACGTAGGGCAGAAGGTTTTCGTTGGGCACGTAGTGGAGGAATTCGGGTCCAATTGCGTAGCTGAAGGCGCGTTTGAGGTCGGTTAGCAGGGACCAGGCTACAGTGTGCATGGTGAAGTAGTTGAATGCGATCCGGGGGATTTGCTCGTTGACAACCTGTGCCACTTGTTCGATCTGGCCGCTTGGGGTCTTGGGTACTGCCTCGAGCTGGTATCTGTTAGTCTAAACCTGCTTCGTTGGACTGTGACGACTTACATTGGCCTCCTGGGCTTTTTTCTTAAAGGCCGCTTGGACATGACGTTTTCCGTCCAAGGTATCCTCCCCGCGACCCTGGGTCAGCAACCCCTCCACGTCAGCGGTCGTCCAAGGCTCACGCGGGTCTTTCACACGGAGGCGTTGATGCAGCGTCATAGACGTCCATGCATCGAACTTCATATTCCGGGCGTTCTTCTTGTTCTCGGTGGGCATTATGTTTCGCCTGTTGGGGGCCCAGTTGGTGACTGAAGTGCCTAGGCAGAGAGTGTAGTTCCTGAAATAGCCCTCACGATCTTTCGGCGGGTCTCCCACGAAGAAACAGGGGTTTCCCTGATATCCCCAGAACTCTTCCAGATCTTCCCAGGCTTGGTCTTTGGGAACGTAGCCTTCTTGTCGAAGAGCGTGATAGAGCTGTGTGGTGCACATGAGACCGCCGCTGTATGCTGCGGTTTGAACACCGCAGCCGTGCAGCATACATCGCATGTGATGAAGAAGGATGCCGCAATGCAGAGGGTTTCGACGAAGGAACTGAAACTCCGGTGTCTTGTTACTTGAACTTGATGTGTTGGCCGCCATCACCAGATCCTGGTTTGCCATGAATATGGGATCCTTGATCCATCTCGTCACTGTTTGTAAAACTGTTGTGCGCCCAGGTGTCTGGTCAACCTGCAAGAGTGCTTTTTGGATCTTCAGACTCGCTTGCTTCATATCCTCATATCCACGACCAACATTCTCTCCAAGGCCCTGAACAATATCAAGGTATATCTGAAAAGCCCAAGACATCCAAAAAGGAGGATGGGGACTCTTGTCCTTGAGGCAAGCACCGATGCCGCGAATCAGCTCATCTTCGAACTCGCCTTGTCATGGCTTGGTAGAAAGCATGTGAAGTCCTGGTAGAACTTCCAACAGGGCTGCTCTATCCTGGTTCCACTTCTCGCGATTTGTTGTACCCCCTCCACCAAGTTTCTCGTCATACCAAGCAGAAGCGCCCTTGTAGCTGGAAGGATTGGGCCCGGCATTGAGAAGATAGCGCTCTAGGACGCTGGTAGTGTTTATGAAGAAGATTTTCGCCAGGCCGTAAGCCTCCAGGTCAAAAGGATCGCCTCGTTTCTTCTTATCACTTTTGATGCCCTGCTCTTCACAAAGCGACTGGAAGTACGATGCCGAGAAGGCGGGCGTGCCTCCAAACTTGTCCATCACATCTTGAATGTCCTTTTCCATGGTATTAGCAAACTCAAATGTTATGTTTGTAGCAACCAAAACGGCAGCGAGCTCGAGCTGGCCTGATGCGTACTTCTCCCACAAAGAGCGAATCCCCTTTGAGAGGATCTCATAGTCTCGCAGGAGGGACATGAATGCAATGAGGGCATCTTCCCAGGTGACCTCTTCCTCGACGGTATATTGAGGTTCCGATGCAGGGGCAGGAGTGATATCAGGGGCATTGAGAAACTCTTCTGAAGGAGTGTAGACATTGAGGACGTTGAACATGCCCTTTGCCGACTTGTCTGTCTTGTCGTCTGATTTCTTGTCCAGTTCATCTGGCTTGAATAGGCCAGCTTCCATGATGGGCTTGAGATAGTCACGGACTTTCTCGAGGACCTGGACGAAATGCGAGTGAGTGGCATCTGAGCGATGGTCTCTTCTGGCTCCGCTCTCCGCCAACTTCTGAGAGAATGATCTGCGGACTACAATCCGTTAGTCTGGTTGGAATCAATATGATACTGGCCGACATACCCCAGATACCTCTCTCCAGAGCGACAGCAGTCCGATGAGGAACCTCAATGGCATTTGTGTCAGCAACATGCTTCGCCATGGCCTCAAAGTCTCTAACTCTGATGACATATTTCTTGGTGTTGGGATCCTGCAGCTCCTTTGGTTACTTGTTCTTAGCTCTGCTAGGACCTTTACCCTTTCCGCTTCCCTTCTTCTTCTTCTTGTTTTTCTTTTTCTTTGCAGCATCGGCATCAGCAGCGGCTCCGCCAAGTGAAGCCTCAGCGTCGTAGCCGTGCGCCTTAGCAGTGTTGGCCAGCCATGTTGCTACAGAGTCCGTGTCGGCTTTGTACTGTTGGTAGATGCTCATATAAGCTGGGGAGAGCATTTTGAACCGATTTGAATTTATTTGTTGATTCTGTTGATATTTGGTGTTGATATTGATGTTGACGGGTTGTTTGTTGAGATGTGGACAGCCTCGTTGCTACAACGAAGGTTAGCTAGTAAGTAAGGCACCTAACAAAAAGCAATGCCGATTTCCCCTGAATACGGATTTATTAAATTCCGCCTGAGGTCGTATACTTGTCTGACTATCGAAAGCCATGTTTCAAAGTCACCAATCACAATATTCGAGTGTTTTCTTATACAAAATGATAAGAGATCTTCATTTCTGGTGTATCTCGGCAAATGGATGTGATTTATGAGCCAGCATCGGCAGTCAGTAATGCTACTCACTGCATACTCACTCCACAGTCCACCAACTCCGCCTACATCCGGGAATAAACAAGATATATAAATAGATCTCCAATACTAGCAGCATCCACCATTCGAAGATCAGATTCACACAAAAACAGCATAAACATCGTCAAGAAACACAGAATAAACCCCCCACGTCACATGCACGTGAGGAATACGGCCTGCAGTGGCCCGTTGCGCTCTCTCTCTCCCCAACACACAATCAGATCATGCCCTCCCCCCTCACGGATATCCCATCAATCAAAACGCCCAATTCCCAAGATGTCTTCTAGCGTTGTCTCTTCTCTCAGCTCTGTTGCCTCCCCCACGCTCTCTTTCAGCATTCATCTCTGGGTGTTACACGGCAATTGGCGGGTGCCATTGGACAGGCTGGGCGTGGGGGTTGGAATAGTCAGACGACTTGTGAACGGACGGTACCTGCTTTTGCGAGGATGATCGCTGTTTTGTTGTCTGTTTGTGGTCTGTTTGTGGTCTCTGAGATGGATGGCAGCCTTTACAATATGCTCGACATCTTTGCTTCCATTTCGTAAAGGTGGCGTTTGTGTAACTCTCCGTGTAAGTGCTCCCCCTTCTCAAATGTCCCCTGTATTGAGTGATCCATTGAAACCCTCAATTACTGTAGAAACCTGCAATGTAGACCCCCACGATCGCTTCATGTCTCTTGACTCGCGTGAGGTCACCGGTTCGGCCCGGAGTCTCTAGGCCGGAGCTCAGCGGTTGTCTTTGTCGTGTCTCTCACCCGCCTTTTCATCACGTACCCAGGGATCCGGACCTAACCCCCACGCTTTTTCGAACCATGCCTCTCTAGAACTCAAGTGCCTGAGCCTAAGCCTGAGCCATGGGCTACCTCATGACGAGGACGCCACTCTTATACCTAGTCCTTGGCTGGACTTAAAAGAGCAGCTGACGCCTGCCTCTTTGAGCAATGCCTCTTCATCATTCTTCTCTCTGCTTTTCTTGTTCTTTACTTGTATAGAGACTGCTTGCACTTATATACTTTACACTTATATCATACCATATGCCTTCAACATTGCTTGAATCTCCCACCATGGGCTCTCCCAAGGCTTCTCAACTGCGTCTCGGCGATGGCGTATACGTCCCTACCCTTGCGTTCTTCACTCCCGAGGACGAGGTCGATGCTTCAGCTACTGAGAAACACATCATCAAGCTTCTCGAGTCAGGAGTGGCTGGTATTGTTGTTCACGGCTCCAACGGAGAATGTGCCCACCTCTCTCCCTCAGAACGAACCACCATCATCCGGGTTGCCAGAGATACCATCTTCCACGAGGGAAGTGGTACTCGTGTTCCTCTCATCGCAGGCTGCGGTGCCCAGAGCACAAGGGAGACAACAGAACTGTGTGAAGACGCTGGCAAGGCTGGTGCTACACACGCCCTGGTCCTACCTCCAAGCTACTACGGCGGACTTCTCCCCGATGATCTAGTCATCCAGCATTACTACGCCGTTGCAGACAAGAGCCCAATTCCTCTTCTGGTGTATAACTTCCCCGGCGCCGCAGCTGGCCGAGACCTCTCATCCGACACGATCCTCAGCATCGCCAAGCATCCCAACGTCGTAGGCGTCAAGCTCACATGCGGCAACACCGGAAAGCTCGCCCGCATCGCAGCTGACTGTCCCGAGGGATTCTGGGTCGGAGGCGGCAGCGCAGACTTCATCCTGCAAGGCCACGCCGTCGGAGCCAACGGCACCATCTCAGGCCTCGCAAACCTCTGCCCCAAGGCATGTGTCCGCATCACAGAGCTCGCAGAAGAAGGAAACTGGAAAGAAGCCCGTCAGCTGCAGGCCAAAGTGGCCAAGGCTGACTGGACGGCGATCAAGACTGGATTCGTTGGTGTAAAGGCAGCACTGGGACAATTTTCTGGGTACGGGGGCGAACCTCGACGACCTTGCATGGCGCCATCTCAGAAGGATCTTGGTGCTATTGCACAAGGGTTCCAAGAGGTGATGGATCTTGAAGTTACCCTTTGAGAGAAAGGAAGAAAGGCACAAAAAGCATGTTTTTGGTTCGGGGGGACAAAAGCAGGTTGCATTGGGCGGTGACGACGTTGATGATGACGATACCTGTTATTTCGAAGCAAAGCACGGAGATGGTGTTGTGGCGTTGGGCATACACTACCTACACAGCCATCAATCATATCAGGCTGTTCTGTAGCAATAATTTCTCTATACATAAATCAAATACCAATTAATGCTTGAAGAATATACCTACAGTACATCCATCATATGCCTGATTACCCCATGGAAACTACCATTCCCCGCAAAGTGGCCATATTCTTTGTTAATAATCCCACGCGTGTGCAGCAGAAGCCGGTGAGGAAAAAGATGTGTCTCGTGGTCGATTATGCGTAGCCAATAGGGAGTGAAAGATGGTGAGGAGCACGCTGGAAATTGCCGCTTTGGGGTGATGATGCTTACACAAGGTGTCGGATGTTCAAAACCTAAGTAAGTAGAGGCTGGGTGTGTTTGCCGAGAGGGAGAGACAGACAGAGGCTTAGATGGGGATTGTCAATCGTGGGGAACCCCGCAGTTGGATCTGGATGTGGAGTTGACGCTGTGAAAGAGCAAGTAAGAGAAGCTGAGTTTGTAATGGTGTTGAGGGCCTCGGAGGGAGCCCGAAGTCTGTAGTGTACCTACTGCAGCCATGCAAGTTCAAATCAGGTATTTGTACAAGCTTAGAACCACTGATATACATGCAGAGCAACTAAACAGGCAGTGAGAACGCACTCACGCCAAGAATCACAAGCAATTCCATTCATGAGGGGGAACAGCATGAACAGGTCATAAGATAAACCCAGAGAATACGCAGCCAACACTTGCAAAGAGGAGAATGTGGAGAATGGCTACATCACAAAGTGCCTGATGCGTTCGTGTGGAGAAGCGTGGGGGTCTAAAAGGCACTCGGGGCTGAAGCTAAGTTGAGACGGTCAAGAAAAGCGTAAGTTGTCGGTGAATTTCGTGCCATTGATGAGCGAGATCATGCCATTGAGTTTAGATAAGTAGTTAATAAACTGTGCTTCTATGGATTGAGGGGGTCTAGAAATCGGCTGCGTCAAAGTTGCGGATCAGGTCGTAGTAAAACTTGACTATGTCCATGTGCGACTCAATCCTGATCCTCTCATCGACCGTGTGAATGTTCTCGGATCCGCGCTGTCTACTCGGTGTCCAGCGGTAAATGTTTGGCGACAAGTCTACAAGCTATTAGCATGTTGTATTCCCTCACTTCGTGTAACGGTGTACTCACTGAGGTAATGTCTCGTGTCAGTGTTGCCGGTCATGATTTCACCAACAGGTACGACCTTTCCGCCGTCGAAAGCAAAGCTATGCTGGATTGTGCCAGAGAAGATATCCCAGATTGGGCCGCTGGTAGGTGATACGGGTGTCGTGACAGAGTTGCGAATCGCTGCAAGTTTGAGGTGGCCGTCATAGTCGAATTCAGCTTTGATGGTCTGGGACTTTGTGTCATCCTCGTAGGCGCTCAGAGTGAGGTTGTATTTTTGAATAACGGCGTCAATGCTCTTGACAAACTGCTCCTGTACCTTGTCGAGGCTGTCTTGGGGCGCAACACGGTAGTTGACACCCAGGTTAACAACTTCTGGCATAGCGTTGATCTTCTGCCCGCCGCGAATAATATCAATGGCCTGTGTTGTTTGAATAGTGAACTTGGCCATGGGATCAAGACGGATGAGTTCATCCTTTAGCTTCTCCAGATCATCTTTCTTGAGAAGGTCATGGAGTTTGGTGTGTGAGTCCGGTGAGTGGCGTGCCAAGCAGACAAGATGGTTGTAGACAGGACTTCCCTTGAGAATAGCAGGTTCATAGGGTTTGGACTCGAGAGCAGAGATGATCTCAGCCATGATACCGATGCCAGTGTGAGGATGAGGGATAGAACTGTGACCGCCTTTGACACGAAGTTCAGCCCAGATGTCGATAGCGCCCTTTTCCTGCACCGAGGGAAGAACGTAAAGTGTATCGTCGATGAGCTGAATCCCAGAACCACCCTCGTCCAAGATGAACGGGATACCATTATCGCCATATCTCTCCGTCAAGAACTCGCCGATCTTAGCAGCGCCTCGGGGACCAGAGCACTCCTCATCGAATCCAAACGCCAAAATCACAGTACGCTTAGGCTGCCATTTCGTCTCAGTGAGAAACGTCTCAATCGCTGACATGAGGGCTGTGAGACTGTTCTTATCATCCGATGCTCCGCGTCCCCAAAGCCACTCTCCGTCAAAGTAAGCGTCGAAGGGAGGATGCGTCCATGTCGATGGATCAGGTACAGGAACAACATCTTGATGAGCTGCGAGAAGATAAGGCTTGAGCGAAGAGTCGCTTCCGGTAAATGTGTAGACAAGACCAAACTTGTTGATCTTCTCCAGCTTTGCATGTTTATGTCTAATAAAACTGGTCAGTAAACGTCTGTGAATTGAGTTCGGTGGCTTACATGGCTGGGTACGTCTTTGCCAGGACATCATGTAAATCATAGAAAGGCGCCCAACGTTCGTCTTTGTCAACATCACCAAGATCGTCATAACAAATTGACGGAACGCGCACAATTGCTTGGTGACGCTTCACTTGCTTATTAAAAGCATCTTTCGAGTCGAACAGTTCATTCGCTGAAGGGAGACCATCGTTTCCAGGTGAGAGCACAGGCGGCAGATCGCACTTAAAGTCATGCTCATTCTGACCAATTGGCTTTTGAGCTCCAAAGGGACCGAGACTGAAGCCTGAAGCTCCAGCTACAGTTGCCAAGACCGCGAGAGACTTGCGCACCATTTTGAAGGTACTTGGTGCAGAATTGGAGATGTCGAGGGAGGATTTGTAAGGTGAAACGGGCGGGGAATAAAGACATGATGGAGTCGGTAGGTAGCACGACATCGGCGCCGAAGCCGAGGCCGGACCCAGTTGAAGATAACAGTAGCTAAAAGTGTTCCCGATGAGGAAGTTGGGATAAAAGGACTTTTGTTAGGATGTTCGGGGGCAGGGATAGAATTGTGTTGATCAATGGGTTCGTTGTTATTCCCGAGAGTATATGGAGGGTTTTATTTGATTTTTGCCGGTGTATGTACATAATGTGAATTGCAGAATTCATGAATCCGTCACTGCCCCTCGATAATACCTGGGCTCTCGTCCTGGTTTGTTTACGGTGGTGAGCATGCGGTTGAGACTGATTTGACGGTTTGGATTGCTTATTAAAATAGAAGAACCCGTTTTTGGGCTCCTTTCTTCCAGGTAGTAGAGAACTTGGTGAATTGCAGAATTCAGTGAGTGTCGATTCCCCTCGACAATACCTGGGCTCTCGTCTCGGCATGTTTACGGTGGTGAGCATGCGGTTGAGACTGGTTTGACGGTTTGGATTGTTTATTAAAATAGAAGAACCCGTTTTTGGCAACTTTTCTTAGGTCGCCTGGGACTGGCTGCACCGCTTCA
>LTDI01000193.1:0-59915 GCA_001654545.1 Fusarium agapanthi
TATATTCCTTGCTTATTAACTATATTATTTTATTATATTATTTTTATTATATAAGACCTTATTAGCTATATCTTATATATTACTATAAAGATATTTTAACTTTTTAATAAATTAATAAAAAGAATAGTATATTAACTAATTAGTATTTTTAAAATTATTAATTTAAGTATTAAAAAATAAAGAATTAAGATAGCTAGCTATATAGGGCTATATTAGGCTTTTATAACTATGTTACACTTTTATATCTAACTAAGCTTGCTTAGTTAGCCCCCCCTAGCTCGAGCCAATGGGTATATAGTATCTTCCTCTCTGCCCCAAAATAAGGTAACTGTTTGCATAATTTTGTACGGCCTATACTGAAGGAATGTGTGACCTTTAGCATATTAATAGTTTATTCAAACGGTTTATTACCTTTCTATGTATCTAGACCCTTCTGACAACCCAACAATCCATCATTCTCTCCCATCCTCCAGTGACCAACCTTGTTATTTCATGCAATGGGGCTATCTGCACGTTGGTTTCGGGGAATTGAGCCAGGCGAGGAACCGGAGTTACGAAGCAGTCAGTGCCTTTTTCGTGAGAAAAGCCATTATTCGGGATGAACCTTGGCGCAAATTGTAACCGTGCCTTGTTTGGGAGATCGGATAGGTTCCCACGATACGGTTCAGGGGGTGACATATGGATACTTCCAAGCCTCATCTGGCTGTCTTGCCTTACTCCGTACGGTACATACATGACAATTGCGCGATAAACCAGCCACACGGAATGTTTTCGAGTTTTTGAGTTGAGGGTTATCCCCTGCGGCGAGGGCTGACGGACTGTCTCAGTCCCTAAAGCTGTAAAGAGTATTGGACTGGCATGAGTCGAAGATATGTCTTATGGAATGGCACCGAAAGCAAGGACGAACTGTTCTTCCTCTCCTATGAGCCTCGTTCGTCTTGCATGTGATATCTTCGGGGTGGCTTGCAGTATCTGTCAGATGGCTGTTGTGTTTGCCTCGAATACGCGCTGAAGTGTGGGTGGCCATACCAAACATTGGACAAATGAAGGCAGATAGCTAGGAATAATTTCAAGTCTCCATTGTTACAAGCTATGCTAGCCCGAGGCGCCTTGCGTTTCTCCTTGAGATCCCAAGCAGAGCCGGCATGATTCACTCCTTGGTACGGAGTAAGAGTCTAGAGATCGATCCGAGGCTTGCTTTGTGTCACCCGCCAAGCAGTTTGGTCAGTGCTTCTTATTATTTGGCGGGCGGTTAACGCTGTTGGTCCTGACAGGGTTCTAATAAAACGGATGAGTGAGTGATAACAGATGGATCTTCGGAGTCCGGACCACTTGAGATGGCCAGATTGTACCTGCATAACGCAGATAGAATGAATATCGACTGAGGGTGGGACACGTGCATCTGTGCTTTTATTGACCATACCTTCCTTCTGTTTTTGGACATATCAGAGCATAAGCGAGACGTGTAGTGATTGACGACAAGTTCCATGTGAAACGTGCAGGGCAATCGCTTGCGATAATACTCCGTATGGCGATTAACAATCAACAACAATATCTGCCATTAGTATAGGTATCAACATCCTGAGGTAGAACCTGGTGGTTCTCAGCTCATTCACTCCATTCCATCCAGAACACGGCCCCATCTTTTCTTTTCCTAGCTTGTCCAGGCTGTGTGTCTTTACCGAAGACCCAATGCACCTCAGAAATCTTCCGGCCGCTCACCCTTCATGACCCGACAAGAATGGTTAGGCTCAGCTACGTACCCATTCCCACGCTTGAATCCCTGGAATGGGTTGTCTGACCGTGCTGTATCCGGTAAAGTGCTGCGAATCATTGGGAGCTAGAATCAGACGTGACAATAGCCACTGCGGCTCTGATTGGAACACCGTCACTGAGGCTTCTAGGGGCCCTTGCCCTTGTGATTGCTTTAGAAAAGAACCCACTTGTCTTTAATAAGGCCACTTACAGACTGTAATGGTCTTTTGACGGATAGGTCTGTAATGATTTCCAGAACAAAACACGTTAACAAAGTCATTAAGAGGTGATATCAGAGCAGAGACTCTGGTGGAGATCACCAACGGTCTAAAACTAAGCAAGTCCAACAAGAAAGAGCCTCGAGGAACAGTCGTCGTTTCATTTGAAACTGGGGCTGGAAGATCTAGAATTCAAATTACCTAGCCACCTTCCATACCAAATACTCAAAATAGTTGGTTCAGGCTGCAACACGACTGGTACGCAAACTGACACGGACGGCGGGACGTTGTGAGATTTTACTCTCCCGTCCCGTGGACAATAACGTTACGATTTAGTGCCAAAGCTTAGGTTCACGCGGCAATTCAGCCAGGGGTCTCTTATTGTAAGCTTCCTCAAGGGGTTGGGGTCCAGCATCCCGGATGCGAGGGAGCTCTAGAGGTTTGCCTATTCCAAGTTCAAACCTAGGTAACTACGGGTCGCTCTTCAACTTGAAATCCCTTCGTTTTGTAGTTTAATCTTGTGACACTATATGGCCTCAACTAGCGTGGCTGCTATATTTGTTCACATACTTGAAGCATCATGACGATGGAAAAACAAATATCGAAATTATTCCCCGCAGCAGCCGCCGCTCTTTATCAATGGAACCGAGTCTGTCCCAGTAATTGAACCCTGACACTGGCATCATCCACAGCCATAAAGTGGACGCTTGGGTGGCGTCTTCTAGTGAGCTACGGAGTGTCGATTTCGAGTGGGCAGGGCGTGCTTCGTTTGCTATTAGTGGCCTTTAGTGGGGGAGCCGTCGAGTCACCCCTTATCACACTGATTCTCTTTATCCGGCATAGTTACATCGAAACATCCATTTGCATATATGGTGGCAATATCTGCTTGTATTCGTACATAATCCGTACAGTTGGTTAACTACCCAGCATCTACCTTATTAGGTATGATATGTATGATAAGCGCCTTGAGTTTTGTGTACGTAGAGTCTGTGCGAGGTGCAAGGGCACCCATCATCTTGTGTTAAGGTAAAGGGGTCCCTTGATCCTTGTAAGCTTCTCCAAGGATATGTAGTCCTCAGGGTCGGAGGCACCTCCGTGCACCTGGCCAAAGCCTTTAGAAAGTGGGCAAACGACCCCATCGTGTCAGTATCAGTAGCGCTGGATGTTGGTTTACCTGACTCGATTTTGCGTGTAGAAACGAGAGTAGTTACTCAAACTGAACCGAATATGTTAAACTAGAGTGAACGTCGTGTAGCTGGTGCTAAGCTTTGTTAGGTGCTTTTCAGGTCACTGATTCAAGTAAGCAGATAATCACGACCGTTTCCCGCCGTTTTCCCCGCCCCCCTTTCCATATTAGGATTTACGAGGGGCGGCACCTCACTTTTCGTCGATAGTAGGCCATCAAATCAGCAAATCTCCCCCTCAAATCATTTCTCAATATTCATTAGTACCTGTACCTCCTTATACCTCTTCGCATTACTCGGTTCCCTTGCTTTCTTTCTTGTTAATAGTAATTATTGGAACGCGCCAGCGCATACACGTTCGAGCGAGTACCGCATTCGCTTGTCAATTTGCTTGCCCGACCAGTCTCTCTCCACAAACGACAATTCCCTGCCGGCAGCCGCCATCGCTCCATTCCCAAGGCAAGGTATATTGTCTCGTTGTACAGGGCAGCCCGGCATCCACCTTTTCTTTTTGCAGCTTTTGCGACGGCTTTCGAGGCTTCCCAGTCGTTCGCTTCAAATCTCTACCACGTCTCCCCAGTTGAACGACGCTCCACACCTACCGAAAACTCTCTTACTGCCAGCTGTATTATACCCGTATCCATCCTCTGCTGCCGTTTTCTTGTCCTGTTCTTCATACTAGACCCTACTGTACCGGCTCACGCTGGCTTGTACTCCACTGTAACGCGGTTACAGCTGCATGTAACGTTGGGGCTCGGACTGTTCCCACCGCAGCAACCGGCATCTCGAAACGCCTCACTTACCTCACATCAGCACTTCGCGCCTTGTACAGTACGCTGCGACACCTGCGACCCATTGGCTGATGCCTTCCAGTGCATGACACCGCAAGGGAGCCTAGTGCACCATGCCACAGCTTGCGCTCCAGAGTGCAGAAGCGTCTGCTGCCTCTACTGCCTCTACTGCCTCTACTGCCTCTACTGCCTCCAGATCCAACTCAATCACCGCTCGAGTAGAAGCGACTTCATCATCCGATCAAAACCGCTTTAACAGGGCTCGATCTCCCTACGAAGTCCTCGTTGACGATAGTCCTACGGTTGGTCGCATCATTCGGCCGAGTCCAAGTGTCCCATCCCTTGGTCCATTGTCCTTGTCGAGTCCACGGTAAGCATACATATAATGTACCTGTCTTCAGCAGATTCATTCCAACTCTAAGCTATCTCTGGTTGCTTACTCTTGGGTCACCTCCACACACCCTGGCCATCTGCCCCGGGCTTCTTCTTGGCCTTCTGTCTCTCACAATCTCTCCCCTCCACACTTGTTTACTACTTGGCCGTTCTTTTAACCAGAGATTATCTTTCTTACTCGCCCCGGGTTGAACGCTGTGCGAGGTCTCCATTGTACTTCGTGCTATCACCATTCCTCACCCCCCAACCCGGGACCATATTGCGCTCTGCCGTGGAACCTTTCAATGCGCCACCTCTAACACACTGCGATCTCTAGATCCCCACGACCAGCTATCTCAAGTCCACTCGCGACCTCCGCCAACTTCACTTACGGACAAGCAAGTCCCAGTCCGCAAACCGCCGCTTTCCCGACTCGGTTTACCCCAACGCCGACACATCGAGCTAATCAAGAACTTGAGAACAAATCGAGTCTTGCTAAGCAGACCTCATTCTACAGCGATTCCTCAGACGAAGGATCCCCAGAACCTCACAGCCCTAGGTTTGTCTATTATACGTGGTTATTGGGCGCAATCACCACGACTATCCAGGCGTTGCCGCTGTAGACTAACATTCTAATAGACAGGGCTATGCAAACAGTACGAATGTTTTGCGAGCCGTCTCCGAGCCCATAACTTCAAAGCCTGTTCCAGGCTCCGACTCATCTAAAAAACCGACCATGGCGGGTCCGGTCTCTGTGGCCCAGGCTGAAGCTTCGAAAGGAGTCGCCCGGAATTCGTCTATCGACTCGGCGATTTCAGCAATATCCACCAAATCAGGCACAACTGGGAGTCAAGATGGTCCACATGGACCTTCGGAGATTGTTCATCTTATTAAGATAGCAGGCAGCCCCGAGACCCTTATCCAGTACTTGCTGAAAGAGAAGCACTCCCAGTCACAGCAGAACAGCCAGTTATGGCGTCTAGTGGACAAGCAACGGGCCATGATTCTCGGCCTTAACAAGGACTTGGAAAGGGCTCTGAAGGATAAGGAAAAGTATAGGAAGAAGCTAAAAGAAGTCATTTCGCTTTCCTCTGCTTCGGTATCACCTCAAGAGAATACTCAAGAAGCCGTTGAAGTGCCTGTGCCTTCGCTTCCTCGAGTTGATATTGAACGAGCTAAGGGACAAACCACACCAGAGTCACCAGTCCTCGAATCCGAAACTCCTCGAAATTCACCGATCGATATTACCATAGCGCCTTATCCTATTACTCCTCCAGCAGATCAGCCCAGCGCACCACATTCAGCTGTGGGCGAACTCTTGAACCCTGCACATGCTATGCCCAAACCGCAAGACCACGCTTCAGACAAGTACGATCACGAGGCTGAAGAACGGGCCGCTGAGGAGGCAAGGAAGGAGAAGGTTGATGATCCTCTGAAAGAGATTCCTTACAATGTCGCCATTCCTCCATCGCGGAGCCTCCCCAGTGAACCGCCCAAAATGCCACCGCCCAAGCTGCCGGTAAACCACCTTCCTACAGTCGCGGTTCTCGAGGCTACTCCCCAACCTGACGAAGGACTATCCAAGTTTCCGGTGCCGCCACCGAGGAAGCCACCTCCAGCACCCCTGAAGTTGAAGCAAGAAATGAGGACGCAGTTGAGCCCATCTCCGGAGGATGGAGAGACTGAGTCCGACTTTGATGATATACTGGAAGTTGATAAAATTGTTCACGATCGACGGGGTCGGCGAAGAACCCGAGAAGAAGACGATCGTGACCGAGAGATTATTGCTTTCAAGGAGGCGGCTGCGCGCAGTGCATCTAAAAAGAGCAAGTCAAGCAAGTCCAGTCAACCTGGATCTCCTGTTCAAATGCCCCAGGCCCCTGCACAGGAGCTCGCTACAGCCTCACTCGGTGAAATGCTCAGCGCAACAAACACAAGGGAAATCCCTGCGCCATTGTTAAGTCCCGGTCTCCCTGCAAGCCCTCGGCCTTCAAACTTCAGCTCGCCGCCTTTGTCTCCAAGGTCGATGAATTATCAGGCTGCGCCATTGTCCCCACGACCACCTCGTCAACCAATTCCATTACCACCAAACACCCCTTTAGTAACTCCGACCCCAACCCCAGCTCGAGCAGCTGGCAAAAGCATCGTCTCTGAAGAAACTTCGGTATCACAGAAAAGTCGCACCATACAGCAAGAACCCATCAGCCATCCTGATCAACCATCCATCAGAATGTCAAGCCCTAGCGAGCGTACAGAAATCTTCAAAGGCCTGGTCACAGAAGAATATCCAGATCTTCTGCTCCCGCCCAATGCTCTACCCTCTATTAAAATTGCAGTTGCATCATCACGCATGAAACCATCTCGAGCAAGTATGATGTCTCTCACACAACTCGAAGAAGACCCAGTGTTTACTCTCGCTATCATCTCGCGATCGGACAATGGCGAGCTTTGGAGAGTGGAGAAAGACTTGGCTTCGTTGACAAAACTTGATCAAAGGCTCAAGCAATGTACATCCTACACAGTCAGAGCTCCAGAACGTTCGCTGTTCAGTGGTCATGCGCCGGCCAAGCTCGATGCCCGTAGGACGGTCCTGGAGCAGTTCATGGATGACATTTTGGATATTCCTTTTGACACAAAAACAGCTGTCGAACTTTGCAAATATTTGTCAACTCATGTTCTCCCACCAAATCTAGACGACTCGGTATCAATTGGTGATTCGAGCTCTGAAATGAATGGCAACAAGATCGGGCCCGACGGGCGACCTTGTCGCAGTGGTTATCTAACAAAGAAAGGCAAGAATTTCGGTGGCTGGAAAGCAAGGTATTTTGTTCTCAATGGGCCTCTACTAAAGTACTTTGAAGTGCCTGGAGGTGCTCACTTAGGCACAATTAAGCTACAGGGGGCGCAGATTGGCAAGCAGAATCAGAATAACGACAACCAGTCACCAGCGCATGTAGCAAACGGTGATGACCTGGATAACCAATTTCGTCATGCTTTCCTCATCCTGGAACCGAAGAAGAAGGACACGAGCAGCCACTTCAGACATGTTCTTTGTGCCGAAAGTGATAAGGAACGGGATCTTTGGGTGGATGCTCTCCTCCAATGGGTTGATTATCGTGATCCTGAAGATTCTGAACCTCCACCATCCCGGGGTGGACCTGTTCAGGATCGCCAAACACAAGGTACAGCCACAGCCACAGAGCGTCCCTCTGCAGGCAAAGTTCGAAAACCCCCTGGGAAGCCATACCATCATCCCTCGGATTCGGATACATTGGTTGGCGTCCGGTACGATTCCACTCAAGCAGGAGATGCCCCCCAAGTTTCGGGGCCTGCCCGACCCAAGACTTCAGGTGGCATGCCTGACCAACATCACAGCCATGGGTTTGAGAGCTTTTCCTCATCTCAGAGTAAGATCATTTCTGGACCCAAGGATCCACAGCCTATATCCGACTTGGGTGCTTGGGGAAACAAACCGAACTATGGCCCGACGCCTGATGAAAAGAAACAGAGAAAGCGAAGTTTCTTTGGGTTTGGACCCAAGACTAGGTCTTCATCAGAGGGTCAAGATTCCTTGTTTGGTGGTAGCGAGGTTGGTGCGAATGCAACCCCACCACAGAACTCTTACCAAGGTCCTGTGCGACAAGCCTTTGGAGCACCGCTTGCGGAAGCTGTTCGATTTTGTTCTCCTACAGATGTCAATGTACCGCTCCCTGCCGTCGTTTACAGATGCATCCAGTATTTGGATTCCAAGAATGCTGTGCTTGAGGAAGGAATCTTTCGACTCAGTGGATCCAACGTGGTTATTAAGCAACTTCGAGAACGGTTCAATGTCGAAGGGGATATCAACTTGTTGACTGACCGTCAATACTATGATATTCATGCTATAGCCTCGCTGCTGAAACTGTATTTGCGAGAACTACCAACAACAATACTGACAAGGGATTTGCACATGGAGTTCTTAACAACGATGGAGATTGTGGACCATGCCGAAAAGATGACTGCTTTGGGTGAGCTGGTTCACCGGCTCCCTCAAGCTAATGCCACCCTGCTCAAGTATCTGATTGGCTTCCTGATCAAGATTATCAACAATGCGGACATGAATAAGATGACTGTTCGCAACGTTGGCATTGTCTTTTCGCCAACCCTAAACATACCTGCACCGGTCTTCGCAATGTTCCTCCAAAATTACGAGGGAATCTTCGGTGTCGATCCTGAGGTCTACGAGCTTCCTTCACCTATTTCCGAACCCGAGTTGCAGCGCTTTGAAGCACCGCCGCGATTCGATCTACCTGCTCGCCCATCAACGTCTGGTAGCTCATCTCCTCACGGGCAAATGCGGAAGGATAATATTCGAGAACTACAGCGATCTACTCCGACTCCTCCGCTTCTCGTCAACAATGCTCCAGTGCGAGCCTCACCTCCTTCAAGCGCTACTAGGCCTGGTTACGAATCTCCAGCTGGCGCTTACGATATTGGGTACCGACCACCTTCAGCTAACGAAGGACGCGGTGCCTACGACCGACGTTTCTTGCAAGCTTCACATGAGGATCTCGCCAGCGCCTCCGCAGCATACGATCAAAGCTTTGTACCCAGCAGCAGACGCCGTGAGAGTGCCATCTTCATGGGTGGCATGATGGGTCCCCACCATCAGGGATCCAAGAGTCGCTTGCGAGAAGAAACGCGATTCTAAACTGTATATGTGCTTGGTTTTCGATGTGTTTTGCTATTGCTACATACCCACTCGTTTCAACATGCGATGATACCATACATACCATACCATATTATTTCATAACGACTTACACTATTAATACCTTGCATGTCGGAGTTTGATCAATGGCCATTTGAGGAGGAATACTGTTGTTTTGGATTGACTGACACTATGAGGAGATTGAGCGTTGTCACAAATTGCCCAAGAGAAGACCAAGGTTAGGGACATATACTGATATAACCCATGTGGAAAAGTCAGTGAAGAACTTCGATGACTGTGACTGGAGTGAATGTCATTGATCTGATCTTGATGATGGGCGGGGCCGCTTTCTACTTAGCATGGCGTTGTGGATAGTTTTTGAGTCAAGAAGATCCTGACATAGTCCAGACCTGGAAGGATCGGCTTGTCATAGTTCTTCTGTCTTGTGACAAATATTTGAATCCATTATGTGATTTTGTTGCCCAACTGTCTATTCAAATGTGTTTTCGACCTTTGCAACACACCCCTTGCTGGTGCACTGCTGATTTGAAGTCGAGTCCCATGCGTGATCTTTGTCTCATCGCCCATGAGCTATGATGCAGATGATCTATGTTCCAATAGATGTGCTACCCACCTGGCTTGAGGAAGATTTTTTAATCTTGTGACAATTAAGGATAGTTCTGGCAATCTCAATGTATTGATGGTCCTAAGACTCTTCTAATATTATTTCATGCTTCAGTATTCCTTTTGGGCCCTTTACCTGTGATTTCAATGGTTACCTAGTCAGCCCTCAGGGAGCAAGAAAATATAAGACCTGATATAAGGTGTTGAAATAAACTTAGCAAAAGGTATACTAAACTTACACTAAATGTATACTAAATTTATACTAAGCTGGCTAAGCTATTTTATCATTTAGGGTCGAAGTCCTGGGTTTTCTTTTCCCCCCTAGCCAGCCAGGTTATTCAATCGTAGAACCGTTTGAGCATGAATATAAGTCATGAGGTGCATGGCCAGACAGCGATATGTGTGTGGTCAAACTGTCATCTCAGTTACTTCAGGCTATGCCGCCTCTATTGCATCTTGACAATATACTCGCCTACAAAAGGCATGATAAAGTCCTTCTTTCCCAAAGGCACACCCTCCTTCCTCAGAATAGCATAAGCCATTGACAGGTGGAAGTTGATATTAGGGACAGCCGCTCCCATGGCAAATGCTTTTCCGGGCAGATCCATTGTTCCTGCCGATGGCAATGCTGTCGGGGCAACCTCCTCTCCCTGCTGATTCACGACGTCTTTATCGGCCTTCCCAAGCAACTGTTGGGCCTTTTGAATACGCGAGTGCATATCCTGAAATGTGACGAGTTTGTCTTCAAACTCGACAGACCCCCTTCCGGAGAGCCTAGCGACTAATTTCTCAGCGAATCGAGTGGCTGCATGGACCTGGAAGCTCAACGGGTTCATGTCTTCGTGAAGTCGTGCATCTGGGAAGCTGGCTGCATTGCTATGCTTCTCCGCTTCGGTGAGGATATGATCCAGTGATGCCAGAGCCAGTTTGGCCTCGATTATAGTCGCATCGTAAAGCGTGAAAGTCATGGTTAAAGCTGTAGAAGAAGAGGACTGAGAATTGAGAGAGAGGAGTCAAGGACAGGCAAACTGCGAAAGGGAAAGCGGGAACAAACGAGATCTACAAAAACAAAAAAACAGGCATAAATGCCTCGCTCTTCCTTTCTAGGATTTACGGTGAATTGTTGATCCAATAGACAGGCTAATGGGCCGGCAGGCAAGTGGATTGCCTACCTGCCTTGGACCTACCTTACCTACTCATGTAGAGCACTAGGGGTCACCCAATTCATGGTCCGATACTGGTAGGACCGTGGACAAGGTATTTCTTGTGGCTCCTTTATGCTGTCTTTCAGAGTTTATCGAAGAGTCTTGCTCGAGTTATGCAATATATACGCAACCGTTGCGATAGTGGAGTGAGCCCAATCGAGAGCAGATCGTTGTAACCTTTATATAAAATTTGATGTAGTTGAAGGGAATATGATGAAAGCGATCACACCGCGGGATGGCCCGGAGATATGGACAAAAGGCTCCGACTTTTGCTGACTCATTCACAACCTCTTCTCGGAAGCGTCGGAGTCGGCGATAACCTTCGCCGTCCTCTTCCATCGCATCATCAAGACCGGCCTACTAAAGTAAGAAGCTCCGATGGAGCTGGATCCTCGTCTTGGCGCAACTGGCGATAGAGCCTCAGCATTAGCAAATTTCGGCGCGGAGACAACGTCAAGACCATCGCCGATCCATCATGTCCCTCATGGCAATAGTGCTCTGATACCAATCCACGACGTACAGGATGATCACAACAGTGCCGAGAACACCCCCAGCGCATCGACCGAAAATCGAGATACGCCACAACATCAAAATCAACAGCTTCAAGATGCCGAAAACGACGGAGATGGAACCGATCCGAAACGACCGAGGGCCTGTGAGGCATGTCGTGGGCTTAAGGTTCGTTGCGAACCGGATCCCAATGACGAGGGACCTTGTAAGAGGTGCCGGAAGGCTGGAAGGAATTGCGTCGTGACAATGCCAACGCGAAAGCGTCAGAAGAAGACGGACAGCAGAGTGGCTGAGCTGGAAAAGAAAATTGATGCCTTGACAGCGAGCTTGCAAGCAAGAGCGGCGCCTGGAGGAGGCCAAGCGCATACGCAAAACCAAGGTCACGGCTGGGGAGAGTCTCCTGGAAATGTTGCGCCGAAACCACCCAACGAATCAAACGTAGCCGCTTCTTCTTACAATAATATGAAATGGCGAAATCCCGGGCAAACCACTGCATGGGGATCGTTTTCATCGGCACAGTCTCCCATGCCGTCAATGCCGACCGTGGAACAAACAACAGACCGCGCATCCCCAGCCCAGTCCACGGCAGCACTAGCTGCAGCAGCCACTGGGCAAAAGAGGAAGTTTACAGATGGCCGCGAAAGCTCATCTGAACAGTTTGCTACTGAGGAAACACCAGCCGAAGCTCTGGCGGCTTATCTCACAAGGGCAAAGGGTGGTGATATCGTGGACCGTGGTGTTATCACGATGGAGAAAGCTGTTGAGCTATTTGCTCGTTACAATGACCATATGATTTCACACCTGCCGGCTATTATCTTCCAACCTGGCTTCACAGCATCCGAGCTCAGAAAAACAAAACCTATACTGTTTCTGGCCATCATGGCAGTGGCCTCTGCTGAGTCACCCACCATCCAGAAGGTGCTCCAAAAAGAGATGAAGCTCACATTCGCGGAGAAGGTGATGCTTTCGGGTGAGAAAGGCTTAGAGCTAGTACAAGCACTCAATGTAGCCGTGATCTGGTATTGGCCGCCAGAACATTTTGAGGAGCTGAAGTTTTACCAGTTCGTCCACACGGCGGCTGTTATGGCCATCGATATTGGACTCGGCCAGAAATTGAAGCAGCGCCGTGGAATAGTCGTGCCTGATACCTGGCGTCCTAGCTCAAGTACCGGACCAGGTGGCCAGAGCCGTCGATGGGCACCCCCTGATCCAACAAGCATAGAGAGTCGCCGTACATGGCTGACATGCTATTTCCTGACAACCAACACTTCTATGGCCCTCCATAGACCGAATCTCATCCGATGGACCCCCTTTATGGAAGAGAGTCTCCATCTTTTGCAGTCGTCGCCAAACGCTGCGCCAACGGATGCTTACTTCTGCCATCTGGTCTGGACACATCACCTTTCCGAGCAAGTTAATGTGCAGTTTGCCCTCGACGACCCAACATTCGACGTCCATATATCAGAAACAAGAACACAATATATCCTCAAAGGCCTCGAAAAGGACCTAAAACGGTACAGAGAGAAGGTTCCCCCTGAGTTGCTGCAACGTATGTACTTAATGAATCAACAGCTGGAATCGTTCACTGACCAAAGTAGCAACGCTTCTGATAAGTTTCGGCGTCCTCAACTTGTACATGCATGAGGTGGCGTTGCAGGCTCGTACAAGCGAACCTCTGCGACCTCCATTCTCAACAAGTTCTCTCCAGGAAGGGCTTGTAGGGGGGGATAGACTATCCCCAGCCCACATCAGTGCTATATCCGTATGCCTCGGTTCTATTAAAGAAATGCTTGGCACATTTCTAGCCATGGACGTTTTCAGCATACGCTGCTTACCTGTGTTCAACTTTGTCCGGGTCGCATATGCCGTCGTTATGCTCATCAAGCTCTACTTCTCGGCCTCAGCAGCAGGCTCAGAGCTAGGCCGCGTTATTGATAAGGAAGATATGCAAGTCGGAAAATATCTTGATAACCTGCTGGACAAATTCCGCGCAACTGCAGCGGACGATCGTTGTCGCCCAGCAGCCAAGTTCCTTGTGGTACTTGTTATGCTTCGCAGCTGGTTTTATAGACAAGCTGAGTCAGAGGCCAAAGAGTCGAAGCCAGTTCCAACAGCTTCCGCGATAACACCATCTCCCTCGCAGTCACAACAGCAGCCTCCCCTACCTGCCAATAATTCGGCACCACAACCTTCTGACCACGCATCTACGGCCAACACTCCACTCCAACTCCTTTCAGAAGTTGCTACCGGAGCGGGCTCCCGAAATCGTGACTCTTCAGCCAGTAGGCCCTCGATGGTTGGATGGGGCTCGAACATGCCGCAGCCTCCGCAGCCCTTCTTCCATGACACCCCCGAAAACAATGCAAGCTCTACCGCCTCCATGCCCTACCACAACGAGCCATTTCCCGCAGATTTGGCTGCTGCAATGGCGCCCGCAATGCCATCACTACCACCCACAGCGGATGGGATGAGCAGCTATAACTCTGGGGATCTTCTTGACTTTGCAGGCTGGGATCTGGAAGGCATGGGCATGGGCATGGGGTCGCAGGGGATGTGGGAAGATGGTATGCGTATTTTCCTCGAGGAGCCCTGGTTTAACACCATGTTCCAAGGCAACCCCCCAGTTGGCAACAACGCCATGAACTTCTGATACCCACTCCTGCTGACAAAAGTAGATATCGGTGGCTTATCTTTCACGTTGCCAATTTAGACTTTGACTATATATCTAAGCAGCCACGTCAGACTTGGCTTTCTGCACAAATACTCCTCAAGGAGCAAGAAAACGCCTGACCTGGAGGCTAGGTACCAAAATCGACCAGCCTAAGGTCCGCTGAACCTAGACTAAACTTACCTCAATCTTTTTGTCACCCATGTTTGACGTCTTGAGCTTTCTTGTCTCACTCAAGTACTCAATCAAAATGTCCCAAGCCAGGGTGTTTGTGTCTCGAACAGCCGGCTCACGGAACGCACCCCCCGATATGCATGTGGGCTGCAGCTTCAAATGTATGTTTTAGGTGCATTGGCGTCAGTATAGATTTGCATGTACTCGAAGCGGTGTGAGCGTTACTTGTCGGTTCTCTGTGAGAAGAACGAATTTACTGAAACATTATTCACATGCTTTTTAGCTAGGAGTCTGGACTATGTATTAATGAGATTATGGATCATCAACCGCACACTTCTACTAAAGCTGGAGACATAAGTTCTACCGAATGGAGGATTTCGATGCATGTATTTGACAGCATGGCCTTCTGTAACTACTTCATCGTGCGGTTTATTAGCTTGCTCAAGTCACGGGTCCTTCAGAAGGACGCTCTGATGATAAGACCAATTCATTCATTCTAGCTGTGGTCTTTCACATTACTGACACTGAACGCCCGGGCTATCATCTGCTTCCAGTTCCACGATCCCCTGATCTTGGGTCTCGGCACATGGTGGTAAAAGCATCACCGTGTCCCTCGATGTTTCTATGCTGGGAAGCGTCGACAGCCCCTATCCTCTTCGCGTGCTATTTCCACCAAATTCCTAGTTACAAATATTGGCATACCTGCGCTCATAAGACGAAGCCACAACGCCAACAACTGATGAAGTTCAAATATTCCCTATGCTCGCTCTTGTCGTGATTTATGATTCGAAGCTTCCCCTCCCACCGTCCTTTCACGTCTTGTTTCAAGATAACCTGTTACCGCTCCTTATACGCCTTTGAGTGTTTGATACAGCTTTGCATGTTTTGTGGCTAGTTTCGCATTTTCCGTAGATCCCGCTAGAAAAGTTCATTGCAAAACACCAGAAGCATAAAACAAATTAAAAGCCATGTTTTCAGCAACAGATCTCCTTCAAGGGATGTTTGCTGAAAATGGCAAACAATGTCAGGAACAAAATTGTGCAGCGCAGCTGGAATTTAAAATGAAGCATACGGCTATTAGGAGCGCCGGACAATTGTGGCAAGGTGGGCGAATCGTCATTGTTGGTGTCATCATCGTCGTCGTCATCATCTTCATGTAAACATGCATCTGAGGTGTGGATGCTTTCAGTCCATGTAGAAGTCACCCTTCAAAATTCTCTCCTGGAAGGCATCAGGCTTTGGTCTTTCAGGCTGTCTCGGCGGCTGCTTGACAGAAGAAGCCTGGACAGGAGGCTGCGGCATCTCAGAAACAGATTTCGCCCGGTCGTGAATGGAGCCCCGGGGTGGGGAGGAGGAGGCGAGCGAGAAGGAAGCCCGAGGAGCACCGATGACGGAACTCTCGGCACGAGACCTAAGCTGCTCGGACCAGTTGAAACCTTGCTGGTCTGGGCGCGAAATATAATTGTCAGATGTGGCTCTTGGATTTTTGGTGTTGCTTGCCTGTGTGACAGAAGAAGCGAGGCTGGGGCGACGTCCGGCAGACAAAGCTGCCGCAAGGCTCGAACCTTGACTGGGGGAGCCAACAAGCGACGCCTTCCGACCACTTGGGACGGGGCGCCCGTTTTGAGAAGTAGGAGAAGAGGATGGGCTATTACCGTTGCCAGGACTTCCATTTGGGCGAATGTTGCGCATGTTCGAAGTGCCAAAGCTCATTCGTCGAACGAATGGTGTTGTGGGTGCAGTCTTGGAGTACATGTCGTCATCTTCAATGGCATTCTCATCGATAGAATCCGAGTTGTTGGAGTTTGTCGACATGCTGCCTCGACGAATGAAAGAGGTGTTTGTGGGCGAAGTGCCCGAAAGACCAAGCGTGGTCACGGAGAGACGTCGACGACTAGTGTCAACTGGACCCGAAGACTGATTTGGAAAGCCGTTGCTGTTGGGAACCGAGTTCCCTCTTTGAAAGAGATTGGTCAATGCGGCCTGGGTGATTGAACCTCGTCTGTTGCGTGTGTACATTTCGGCGTTGGTGTTATTGTTGGGGGGTACTGTGTCTGTGGACATGATGGGCGACTTGAGAACGACAGCAGTCGTCGGCAGTTATAGTTTTTGAAGATGTTGTGATATGGGGAGATATGCGAGGAAATGGCGCCAGAGTGGTTCGAGAATGGCAGCAACAGCGTTTCACGTGGATTTAATGGTGGGATGGTGTTTAGAGAATTGTGGGCTGCCGAGAGCGTTTTCTAAGAGGCGAACAATCCTAAAAATGAGAACAAAGAAGCCGCGATAGATCGAGTAAAGGGGGGAAGAAAGAGAAGAAGAAAGAGTTTAGAAAACCGAGATGGGAACGGGGGGAACCGAGGGTTGATAAGGCCGGACAGTGATGGGTTGGTGAAGAGGACGAAATGGGGTCAATCAGGGGAGAAGAGACAGCTGATGAGAGATCGCCGTTGCCGGTTTGGGTAAAAGGCAACCTTTTAGGTCAACGTTGGAGGGGAAATCGGCAGTCAGCGGCAACTTGAGAATCGAGCGAGACCGGCGCAACACCCATGCCCAAGGTATCAGCATCAATCAGTGTTAGTCTACCTACTCAGGCCAGAATACCGGTAGAATCGAGAGTCGTCCGTCAGTGAAGATTCAAGACCAGGATCTGAGGCGGACGGTAGCATTCAATGATCGACCAGGGGCCTTGGTTCGTGGACCACCTTCGTAGGCAGGTAGGTACCTAGGTAGGTAAGGTACCTTATGCTCGTTTGTCGAGCTGACGCCGGTACATGCAGTCGCGGCTAGCTTCAAGGTTGTTCTGTAATGGGGGGGTTTCAGTGACGGATGAGACCTCTACCAGAAAAGATGGGGCAAAATGAAGGGAAATGGCTGCAGCGCGTAGATTGAGCCCGGGGGCCGAGTGACGTAGTCGCTGCAGAGTGGAGTTTCCCGCCGGAATCGGTATCAGGGTTGGCCAAGCTGTTCAAGGATGCCTGGGGCAAATCCGCGTGGTGGGGCACTAACGAGCACTGTAGTGCTCAAGGGCTCATCGTGGAGGGTGTCCCCTCCTGAAAGAAATGGAGAATGTCCTGGGGTTGATGATGAACCCTTGTCTCTTGTCGCTTACCCAGTTCTGAATTCCTGAACATGAGGCTAATGGCTTTGGGTCTGGGGTATCTGCCCAGTCACTAATCTTGATATGATGCCTTGGGCTCTCACGTGGCTGTCGGAGCCCGTCAGTTGGACTCAAACTTCGTGACTCGGAGATCTTGTTTGTGTAACAGTCGGTTGGATAGGCGGTTCTCTTTTCATCTATCACTACTGATAAACTGCCGAAGCCCATATCGGCAAGATCTGATGGAATCAGAAGTAGAACATAGTGTACCCAATCGGACTGATGTAGAGAAGCTGTTGGTAGATTATCTTGGCTAGGTATAGAACCGAGGAATGATGACCTGTCCTTGACTCCTTGTGCAATGTTTCGTTGAGGGAGGGCAGATGCGTTGAGGTACATCGTAGCTTTTCAGTCAAGAATCTAAATTCTAAGGGACCTATGAGACAGAGTACCTCCCCGATCGCTCACCCCGGTTCAACATTCTCGTCTACTAATGATCCATGCCAGGCATTTCATTTCGAAGAACGTTACAATGCCAGAAGCTCTCTCGAGGCTGGATCAAGCGTTTTGAGCTGCCAGGGCACACCCCAAAAGGGCAATGAAGCAGAATTGTGAAAGGGGGACACCACTGTTAGCTTTAACCGCTCTTCTTGATGTAGCCGACGAACTTCTTACCTAGCCTGGACCGTAGCAGCGTAGATAGGTACATAGGTAGGTAGGTATCTGGTAGCAGTCTCACAGACAATTGTGTGCTTGCCCAATTTCAGGTCAAGGGCAAATGAAAGGAGCATAACATTCACGAACCTTTCTTGTTGTCTAGTCAAGATGACTCACAAAGAGGAAGCACTACTTGATCTCCCTTTTTATCTTCTTGCTTGGATAATTAACTATAGGTATGATTATCGCAGGTGCTGTCTCTCTGGATTTGGTAAATAAGGTACTTTCTCCTCAGTTGACGAACGGAAGCAAGACCTCCTCTCCTCTACCTAAGGTACCTAGGTACTTACCTCGAATAGAAAACACATGTCACTTGGCCCTTTTCTCCTTTTCTCATCAACATCTACCTTATCTATCACGTCAACTCTTATACAGGCCCTTTTCTTCTGGTGGCCGAGCAACAAGACCAAATTCCATTTTGGACTTCGACCTCTTGCATGTACCTTAGTTTTTACCTTCTTATGTATAAGTAGCAGGACCTGGCAATGTGCCCCACTGTTCCCTGTTCCCCACGGCATCTGCGGCTTCACACAGACCATTGTTAGCGCCGTTTGGTTGACTGCGGAGAAAACGGGTGCAAAGGGACAGCCCCAGTAAGCCAATCTTATCTCGAAAAAGGCGCCTCGTAGGGCACCTTGGAACACCCGCAACGGAAAGCGATCCCAGCGCATCCCGTCTAAGGTACGTCACAAATGAGTACGTACTGTGGAATGTTTTGCCATTTTGCGGGGTAGCCTCTGTAGCGAAAGGCAACAACCAATCCAACTGAGACAAACCTTCAAGCGTTTTATCGCAGGGATTGCGACTTTGCCTCACAGGCACAGTTCAACAGCGGCAACAGAGATGGAGGGAGACGTGACGATTCTGGAGGAGGATCAAAGGTCTCTGTCGGTCTCACACTTTCGCGCCAGCTTATCTCGACTTTCTGCTACAGCACGAAGCACCGACAGACGACCGAGCCAATGAGAACTTGTGATTGGTCGCCCACCAACTACCAACTGTACATGCCTTACGTGCCAAACCTGAGCATGGTGTCCAGCACAGCAAGCGAAACTCTTGGGCGTTGCTAGCCTCTTTGTCATCAGACAAGCCCATGTGCTTAGGTACTGCTAGCACAACAACGCCATCAGTAAACAGTGGTGGGAGTGGGGATTGAATGTGATGATAAGATACCTACGACGTAACTGTAATACGCATGCGAAACACCGTAATCTTCATTAACTTAGCTTTGGTGCTGAAAAGTGCCCTCCCCGCCCAGAACTCTTGAACATGTTGACAGTTTGACTCATGGATCACCTTTACGGCCCTCGAGCTCATGCCCAATCCCATTTCAGCTGTTGGCAGCCCATCACACCTCAATTTCCCCCTTGACATGACTCTTGTCAAAACCTTGCATCACACACGGCCTGACCAGCCATGCTTTTAGCGCCGAGCATCTCAAATCAAGTGATGCTCCTGTGAGTCCTGCCTGGTGTTATCTCAAGCTTCAACAGCGATCAGCATCGCTCGGGGGAATTGGGCGCTATGAAGCGATGACACACGGTGGGTGGCAGAGTCGTCATCACCATGCCATATCCATATTCCGGCATTCATCAGCAATGCTTGCAGCAACCTTTTCATCTCGTTTACATTTTGGGACCATGGCTGGTAGGTATGCCTGTCGCTGTTCAAGCTACGATGGAGCGTAGACAGCCCATTGTGTTACTTTTTAGAGACATTCCATATGCTTGTGTCTACATCTCGTCTTTTTGGATGGTCATTTCTTCCACAGGGGAATTCATAGGCGGCGACTGTTAGCCTTTGGGCTTCCCCAAATGCCACGTTATTCAGGAGGTCTGAACTCCGACTAAACACGCACGGTTAAGTTCACTACCTGGAAACTAAAAACAGCGTAACGGGGGGCCCTGGTCCGCTGTTTAATGTCTAAAAGCAGACCTCCAGATAGCCAATCACGAACCGGGAATGCTGCCCCGCGTCCGCCCACACGCTCCCGAGACCGGCTCACGGCATCCTCGGCCGCTGAGGTGCATTGGTGTCCTTGGCTTTGGCTTCGACTTGGACAGCCAGTCTGTCTTTTGAGCTTTTGATCAGAATTCCTAAACCCCTTTACACCCTCTTTGGTGCATTATGTGCTCGATGCTACTCACCCAAACCCAAAACTACCAGGCCAGTGTTGAGTGTCACCACGCTTTTTCTCTTGATGAATGACGATCAGTTGGCCTATACTCGTCGAGGGATGACCTGTTGCGCCAGATATATCACCGTCTGGGTTGGCAGTTTTGTGGCTTCATTGAATTCATAGCAGCCATCTACAGACAAAAGTTTCATGTACGGAATCGCATTGTCTGGAATCCAAGACCAGGAATTGGAGGCACGAGGTTGGCCAGGTTGGGTCTTGGCCAACACACCACCAAGAGATTGGCGAACTTGGTGGCGGGCCATAGCCACCTGTGGGCGCATAGATAGCGTCAAAGAGGGGATGCAAAGCTAGGAAGTTATCCACGATGCCACAGCTTGCAGCCCACAGCCGAACAATGGGTTTGCTGCACTGTAATACACACTAGCTCATGGTAGGTCTGTCCCTAATGGTGGGTGGGGGACGACATCGTCAGCGTCAAGCCCACTCATGTTCTTGAAGGTCTGGACCTCGGTGAGCATGTCGATCTGATTCGAGCCATCCAATGGATATCCTCGCCAGAAAACACTACATAACAGAATGATTATGTGCTTCACTTACTGGAATCTGCTGTTGCCTCACCCATCTCTTGTCTCATTGCCATTCCTCACTCTTTTCTCACCGACTAATCCAAACTCCTTCCTCTTTATCTCCTGTCTTTGCAGCATCCCTGGCTCAATCTTTTGTCTTGCTTATCATATTTGTGTCTATTCGTCTAATCTTTCGATCATTTTCTACTCATCTTCAGTACTCTCCGCTCTGTTATTCACCGCTATTGTTTCCACTCCCACCTTATCTTAACTTGTTCCCCACGCTCCGTGGATTTCTTTCGTCCTTCTTCTCACTTTGTCTTTGGCCCTCCCTCGCCTATTACAGTATTACTCGCATCGAATATGACCTGAACTCTGCCGCCGGTCAATCGGCCCGCTCCCCATGAGCAATGCACCTCCTCCTTTTGTTCCCTTGACAACATGAATGATGCTCGATTTGCAGTCGACCACCGCTCTTTCGTAGAAACACCACTCTTTTCCAACCCATTTCAGCACCATGGTTCGCATTGTAACTCTTCAGCCATTTTCAACTCACCGCGGAGAAACTCATGAACGAAAACAACCATGTAAGTAAGTGGCTGCTGTCACTAACCGATGTAGACCCTCCCGTTACCTCACACCTGTGACACAGCCCTGGTCATCTCCAATGACCGGGCATGAGAAGCGCGATGTTCCTACCGGAACATGCATGATATGATGAAGAAAATAAGTCAAACAGGTATGACTTTGAGGGTGTTGCTGTTAGGGTGACAGCACTCACAAATTGTAGATCCTCTCGGAACGAGCTACACGTAGCATTATACTGCCCGACATGGATTTGGAGGATATATGGAGGGGAGAATTTGTGTTTGCAGGTTATGTTCAACATGTATATTGACCTTTTGTAAATAGGGACTCCGCTGATCCCTCATGAAAGCGAATCCTGTGTAGTCATCAAGGCTCCAAGACAAGCAATGAGAAGATCTTTCTAAGCCAGTGTCTCACTTAATGAACTGCAATGCTAACACCTCGATGCACCAAAATTTAACAAAATGACAAGAGTTACAACTACAAGTGCTACATAGTGGAAATAGATTCATTTTGACTTGGAAAATGCTTGGTAAGGATCTTTTTATTGTGATTTCTTTCATAACATATAGCACAATGTACAAGTGAAATATTTAACATATGACTGCAGTCCTTGGTATATTTGAAGGCCGATATATGGCGACGGATGGCTGAAGCTTTCTGTTTGTCAGGCTTGCCCCGTTCTTCTTCACACAAGAGACTTGACGCTCATACCAAGTCTGATTCAAGAGCGTCGATACTCTAATGCCATGCAATACATGTCTCTGAATGCGAACTGCTCTAACATTATCATTATTGCCAATAATGACTTCAGTCTGCTATAGTGCTGCGGCGTTACTACATAAATCATTCGACGCATTTGCATCTCAGTATCGCCAAAAGGAGTCGTCATGCCTTCTGCTCAATAGTTGCGTCGTCAAACATAATCTTTCCTCGCAATAAATAGGGCTTGTTTCACTGCGATTTTACACAGCCTCTGCTCTTCTTTGACCACACAGCCCACAAACCCCACAATCGCCAGCATTGCGATACTGTGTAGTTTTACACGCGTCACTTGAACACTGCCACGAGCCTGTTGTTGAGGAATCCAATACATTAGCACACATTGCACATGTAAGTGCTAAATTAGGATTGTCGTAAGAGCACATGGAGCAAGTTCCGCCGGAGCGTGCCTGTTTGCTTGTCGAGTCGACTGGCTGAGCTGAACCTTGAGGGGGCGAAACTGGGGGCCCTTTCGTGGCTTTTGCATTATTTGTCGATATCGTTGGCATCTTAGACTGTTTAGATCCTCTGGTAGGTTCTGCCTCGATAGCACTAGCAAGTACGGCTGTTGGTAGTGACTGGCTATTAAGAAACTGAGACTTAGGTCCTTGAGGTGGTTCCGTAACTTGTGGCTCAGGCGACTCCCTCTTGATGCTCCTAATCATTCTTTGAAGCTCCTGACTCTCATCTCTGGCCCCAGAATCATCTCCATCCTCATCTTCACAGACTTTGACCATGCCGCGGCCTTGTCCATCAAGTAGTTTCTTACCATTCACATCGACAGCATCCTTAGAATCTTCTCCAGGCTCAGCCTCAAATTCGCTGCCACTGCCGGAATCTGTCTCGTCATCATCTTTGAGAGTCTCAGGCTCTGTCTTTTGCTTTTCGAAGCGAGCGAGTGCCGCCGCCGCCCGAAGCTCACGTCCTCTCATGCTTCCAGCAACCCGAGGTTTTGCTTGGATCTTCCTGCCACTCTCCAACTTGACCTTTTCTTCTTCATCGGCACCGAGAGCGACCCCATTCTTGCCAAACTTCTTTAAGATTCGTCTTTCCTTTCGTTCTTGGTAGGACAGCTGTGGCTTGACCCGTCTCTTGCGACGTGATCTGTAAGTACCTCCGCAAAGATGCTCTGGTAGAACCTCATCAGCAAGCACGCTATTCTTTTCCCATTCACCAGTGGCAAGGTTGGCACCCCTTCCCCAGAGGCCGTCTCCGGTATAGTTTTTAGACCAAAGCTCGAGCATTTGAGAAGCATACAAGTTCCGAACGGTCCAGAATGCTCTTGAATGATTCATTTGCTTGCAGTGTGCCAGCTCATGCATCATGACCATCTGCACATAGTTGAATGGTAGCCAGCGGCCAGTACTGGGCGACTTTAGAACGAGTTGAACGACTTCGCCTGCATTAAAATTCCGTCCAACGAATTCACGATTTGGCTCGTACTCCTCTAGCGAAGTGACGTACAGGTGGTTTTCTCGCATAATGGGACCTGAGAAGGGCAAATATCAATACCGTGTTACTGTTCAAGGAAATCAGTTAACTCACGACATTGTGCTGCTATTCTATCGAGAAAGTCCTGAGCTAGCTGTTTGTCTGGACCCTCTAAAGGCTTGATGAAGACAACATGGGGATTCGGTTGCGATTGTTTTTCATTCAGCCGCTGGTACCCAGCAACCATGTTGCTTCGAAGTCAAGGGTAATAAATGGATTGTTTACAGATCTGAGCACGTATTTCAGTTCTGAACCGTCCTGGTGATAGTTGTTTACCAAGACTGAAAGTGAATGACGCACAGGGAATCCGCAACTGAAAGACGCGTAAAGTACTTAAGGTGGGTAGGTAGAAATCTCACGCGACACCACGTGACTAGCACGACATCAAATCCTTGACAACTCCCGTTTAGAGGGAAAAGAAAACTCGGGACCTCGATCCTAAATGACAAAAAGCTTTAGATAACTTAGTATAAATTTAGGATAAGTTTAGGATACCCTTTACTGAATTTATTTGAGACCCCATATCAAGGTCCGATATTTTCTTGCTCCCCGAGGCCACTCAAACAATCAGCGAATTATCTTAGTCTTGCATAACAGTGTTCCGAATTTCATTCTACTTTGAAGAATCTTGCGCTAATAAGGGAAACAACTAAGTATTTATACCTCACCCTCCGTCGTTTCCTTCTTTCCCTGCTTGGTACTGTGTGCACTATTCGCTTCGTGCTCAGGCTTGCCGCTTTCATGGCTTGGAAGTACATCGTGCTTCTCTTCCGGTTCCTGAAAGGATCCATCTGGTCAGCGAGTATCCTGTACCCAAAAGAACCGCTCTTACCTTGACAGGTGTTTCAGATGAGACATGTTGTTTACTGGAATTCTCCTTCTCAGCTTTGAGTTTCTCCTGGTAACCGAACTAGTAAAGGGGGTTCAATATCGTTGGACTGCCATCCAGTCTGGACTTTTGTAATAATACTGACTTCCGACTTTTGACGAAGACGCTTTTCTTCGCGGAGTCCCGCTTCACCCATCATCCGGACTTGTTCCCATGATTCGACGTTCAAGCTTTTCAATATCCATGGCTTATATGCATAGGACATTCTCGATGGATGAGATGACACAAGGCGAGTAGATGATTTGAAGGCCAGGATCCGTACTGGGGGTATTTTCTCGATGTTAGAGAGCTGAAGTGTTATGTATTCTCTGGGCACAGGCTGACAAGCGAGGATCTGTCGTTCGCCGACGGCTCGAGGATACCTTGGGTTGATATAATCGCCTGGCAAATAATACAAGCTTGAAATGATAGAGAGGCCTCACTTTATATAATCAAGAGCAATATTGTTTATCTCATATAAAACTACGAGTCACGTGTTGTGAATCATCGTTGCCGCCTTGATTTCATTTTATTTCTGATAAATAGGATCCATTGTGATCCTGAACGTCTCCTTTATTCATTCTTCTTCTTCAACCCCACTCCTCCGGCATTCACACACGCCACTCTCCTGGCCTATTGTCTCTTAAGTTGCTTATTGTTCTCGGCGGTATCCTCTAACAATATCACTAAGACGTTTCTCCTTTTTCGACTCTCCTTCCCCGACCACATCTTGTTATTCACACATATCAAGTTGGGCGATTCAAATAGGAAACACGCCACCCAGCTACACGTTATCGACTTCAACGTACCTTGTTGGTTGATCTTGATCAGAGATGACGTGACACAACACTGAGCATTTAGTCACTCGGGGCTGGCCTACAACACGGCAAAGCCAGGAGGGGCCAAGTTCAAGATCATACGAGTGAAACCACCCAACAACCACAGTCTAAGCTCAAGAGCCGGACTCAATTTCGCGGCTGTGGACACAGGATTGACCGAAGCCGACTTCACTGAACAAGAGAATGATTGGGACCTTAGAACAACACCCACGTAAGAGTCACTGAGAGTTTCTACTATACGGTTGCCAACTCATAGTAATAGCACGGGACTTGTCCTAGTCGATGGCGAATGCTTAGCTGAGAATGAAGATAAACTCCTGTCAAAGAATATCTGAAAGATCATGCTCCTTGAATGAATGTTCGATCTTTCGACAGCACGAGACATGTACATCTGGGCCCGATGGAGTCTGGTTTCATTGTGCAGTTCCTCGGAGACAATGCTGAAAGAAGAAGATTCTTTGCTCTCCAAAATCGACAGGATGGCGTCCGCAGCTTGAAATCACTCGCTTCAGTCAAAACACACGGGAATTACAAAAAGTGTTACTGGTATTCTGAGTTCTTCGTTGGCGACCGAGACACTGACAGAAAAAGTCAGTCAACGAACATTAAGCAAGCCTGTATCTGATACCATGGGATGATCTCCAGTATGATCGCAGATGGATAAGGCAGGAAGGGGGGACAAGGAAACTTAGGACCTTTATCCTAAGTGATAAAAAGACTTAGACAATTTAGTCTAAGCTTAGGAGACTATTTACTAAGTTTATTATGGCATCATCGTCTAAAGTCTTATATTTTCCTGCTCCCCGAGGCGAGGGCCGAGTTACATTCACCAAAAGGATCGCTCAAGCGGTCGACGATGCAGTCCGCTCTGTATACCTAGGAGAAGTTGCTGCCAGTGCATTCGCTCTCCTCTGTCCAACGTATCGGTAGCGTTAAAACGCACGCGCAGCTGCAAGTTCCATCTGAATATTCTTTCTGGTCATGGGATTCTGATGTCCTTGGCTATCTGCTAAGTTACAGCAGCTGCAAAGTACCTTCGAGTCTCGTTGCGCAGCTGAATCCTGAGCTGATAGCCCGGGTCTACCTGGAACGAAATACAACCAGGGGCTGACCTAATAGAGTTTCTTACTCTACCTGGGAACTCGTTGCCTACACCAGCCTTTATTTATTTATTTTTATTTTTATTTTTTTTGGATGCAAATAGCTAATGTCCGCCACTGGTCATGAATGGCTCTCGCTCTTTTGTCTACAATATAGTTCGTCGTAGCCAGAAGTCCAAGAAAAAGAACATACCATGTTGCCTCATTCCCAAGTCCTCAAGCAAGCAAATAAGTCGAAAGTTACAGCGAGCCTCGTCTCTCGCGCTGAGTGAAAGAAAAATCGCTTCTCTGGCCCTTCAATCCTTGGTCAGAACCATCGTCTTCTGTTTGTGTCCCCACTGACTTTGAAGGTTCTGGTGACTCCTTTTCTGCTTTCGTTTGTTCGAATAGCTGCAGCAATGCCAACTCATCTGGCAACGGACTGTTGAATAGATTGGGGCTTCGGCACAGCCGCTTATACTCGGCAATATCATGCATACTATTTTCCAGAATCTTTTGCCACGGCGTTTTCAGGTCGCTGGCAAAAAGAGGATGCCGTACCACCCAGAAGAGCACAGCATCGAGGATGCTTGCCATACCTAGCCTCATGGGCACCATCAGCTTCTGAGGTTGTCCCCGAACGATGATATCCAATGCCCTCTGATAGTGCCATGAGAATTGGACCCATTGGGAACAGTCCAGCTTTTGAGAGATATGGTCTCTACGTATTAGAGCTCCAAGTTCACTGGAGGTATTCTCGATCACGCGAAGAAGATGGCATGTCATTTTTGCCATACGCAAGTAGACAGCAGTGGTATACGCCAAGACACAACAAGGAATATGCGCAGCATTCCAGGGCTTTTGGGTGTCGATGTCGCAAATCTCAACTTCTGTTTCACATATCAGTTCCTGATTCTTTTTAATTCGAATAGAGCCCAGCACGTACTATCGGTATAGATGAAACGTAAACAATGAGCGACAGTTTCAGGAGCGAAGCCCACAGTCACCACAACTGGTGAGCCATCCTGAAGTTCTCGGTTCGAATAATGACAAGTTGAACGGAAGAGAAGACACTTACCACATTGGGTGGTGGCAGGTTATCGCGGAACCAGCCTGACTGAGGTACAACAATGTTGCGATGGACTCGAAAGCTTAAGTTCCCCGACCGTACCACCACATCAGCACCGAAAGGACAATTCCATAGACTAAAGGCGGTCAGTTGATGGTACTAGGTGGTCACAGAGAAGGATCAGCTCACTTTGAAGTCGCTCGTGGTGCCGCAGCCTCAAAAATATGGCGAGATGAGGAAGACGTGATGGAGGAAGGGGACGTTGATCCAGGTCCGAACGCACCCGATACTGCATCGTCTATGGATATCTTTTTGCCTGGAGAAAGCGAGGAGGCCCTCGACATACTGGCAGTAGGTGTTTTGACCGGCGACCATGGTGCTCGAGGCTTAGGCAGAGGCGGAAACATTCCCGCCGTAGGATTGACCCGAGGCTTTTTGGCTGGAGCCCATGGGTTACTTTTGGGAGGTGAGGCTGGCCGAAGGGAGGGTGCTGCATCTGTCTCTGACTTGCGCGACGGATAAAGAATCGGGACTGATGTTTTGTTCCTTCGCCGCCCATCTATGGAGGCATGCTCCATGACGATTAGTTAGTAATGAAAAGAGAGAGAAATCCAGAAGGGATGGAATAAGATGCTTCGCGAGCGTTGACAGGGGACTTTCCAGCTGAAAGCAAGTGAGCGCATGGAAGAGCGCACCAACCGTGCGAAAGATATACCCCAAGGATGCACAATAACACTTTTGTGTGAGGTCCGAGTCGCACGGAACTCAGAACAGGACTGAATCAGGGCGCTGGAATATGAATCATAAACAGTTTACGCCTGGCTGCGAGGACCGCCAACAGCTGCCAGCCGTCTGTCGCTCAAGCACACCCGTCTTACTGTGATTCGCCCTCGAGCGGATACCTGCTGCACCGACGTACTGTTTGCGCAAGATAAAACACGGCGTCAGTTTTGTTTTTAGGAAACTCTGAAACGTTCGGTTCTCATGAGCTTTACATCTGATGATCTGAAGTCCTAATTGACTAATGTAAGAAGGAAACCGAACGAACACTGAACTTCTTTATAGATATCTACCCACCCCTGATATGCAACAAGTTCGCTAACCATGTTTTTAGAAATACATTAATTTATTATAACTTACTGCTGATAGCTTATGGAAGAACAAAAAGCGCTACATAAGAAGCACGTAGTGTCATTTCGGCAAACAACTTTGCCCATCCATGGATAGGCCGCTCAAGAAATCGTAACTTTCCCAAAACTGATATGCTGCTCAAGTGTTTACTTAGATCTATCTCAACTCCCGTTGCGAAAGCTCTCATTTGAAGGCCCACTGTTTTCATAAACAGAAGTGCATGTTACCTGGTGGTTTCTGTCAGTTACCGAGCAGTTGCTGCACACCTGTTCTTGCCAACTTGCCATCCATCCAAACGCAAATCCATTCTAGCACACAAACCTCTTCATTTTCTACTTCCAGGCACTTTGTAGGATTGTGTTACTCCTTGTACTTTGACACACCCCATTGCCGCTTCTCTATCTGAACCTCAACGTATGCCCTCGGGTGCCAATGCACTATTCCACCTGGCACATGATGCCTAGTCGACAGCCCTTGGTTGACTTTGGCCCTCCGCCTCAAGGACGGAATACTCTGCCATATTTAGTGCCAAATCCGTCGCTGAGCTCCAAGATCTATAAAGCAGTGGCGTTTGGAACGTTGCAGTGAAGTGGCCCGATATAGAAGAATCCGACGTCAAACTAGATCGGCTGCTCGAAGATGTTCGAGAGATGTTTCCCGACTGTAAGAGACTCATGTTCATTATGACACCAGCCTCTGCTCGATACTGATATTAGTTTTATGCCTATATTCTACAGCTAGGGTTAATGCAAAGCAATGAGATCTCATCCTAAGATAGCCTAAGATATCCTAAAATAGCCTGGATTCACCCAAGTCTATTTGTCTTTCTGTTGAGGCTCACTTTGTTCGTCTGGGATTCGGAGGATGAACTATCGACGAGTGAGCTAGGAGTCGCAGATTGGAATAATAGTGCTTCTTTAAGAATCCCAAGTTCTTTTGCGTCAATGTCTTTGATAGAGGGCTTCGGATCTCGGCCTTCTCCTATAACCACGGTCGAATGAAGCCAACTGGGTACCTCACTTACGTATGTATTGTAGATAGTCCAATTCAATCCTCTCACAAACTTAGGACCCGTCAATGATTTTAGTATTTGCCTGGGATTTTTTTATTAAGCAAAGCACCTGGAGTTTAATGCTCACAAAAGTGACATCATAAGTTGTAACCCCAGGCTGGCAATACCTCATCGATTCCGATCGATTGGAATCCGGTCAAAAAATCTAGCCGATTGTCTTGCGATTCTTTATTAAAAGCTGCGTCATTTCACGTATTTTTCTTCTTCTATCAACCTACTGGACCTTGTGCGTAAAACTGATCTGATCTAGTTAACACCCCGCCACTCACGGATGCATCTCAATTCCCTGCACCGTCTCAGCCTCAACTTTCATTCTCTCATCACATAAGTCTCTTGCGATGTCGTCTCAGGAATCTGGCCCAAAAATGTCTTCTGCTACAAAAGAGGTCCTTTCCAAGGTGCGGCGTATGATTCCGCCAATGCTAGACAAGTTTCACAAGGGTTTGTTTCCAAAAGCACTGGTTCTGGATGATTGAAGACTGACGCAAGAACAGGCCAGTTGGGTAGAGTCGCCGTCATCGGTGGCAGTGAAAATTATACAGGCGCACCCTACTTCTCGGCCATGGCGAGTGCAAGGCTGGGCTCTGATCTGGTAATTTATACTCTCGTACTTTTCTCGATGGTATGTTCTGGCTAACCATGGCTCTCGCATATAGTCGCATGTCATTTGCACACCAGCAGCAGCAACTGTCATCAAGTCATACTCGCCAAACCTCATGGTCCATCCGCTGATGCGACAGAGTGAAAACGCCAAGAAGGAACACGAGCCTGCGGCTTGGAAGGCTTCCAAGGACCCCGAGTCCAATGCTGACCACATTGCGGCTCAAATCAAAGACCTACTGCCTCGCCTCCATGTCCTCGTCATCGGACCTGGTCTGGGTCGTGATCCTCTGATGCATGCTACAGTCGCCCGCGTTATCCGCGCCGCTCGCGAGCAAGAGCTTCCCATTGTATTGGATGCTGATGCTCTGGCGATCGTGCACACGCAGCCCGAGCTGGTCAGCGGTTATGATGGCGCTGTGCTGACACCCAACGTTGTCGAGTTTGGCAAATTGTGCGACGCACTGAAAGTCAAAGTCGACGACAATGCGCCTGAGACCGCGCGTGTTGAGGCTCTGGCCAAAACTCTTAAGGGCGTGACAGTGGTTCAGAAGGGCGCCAAGGATTACATCTCCAACGGCGAAACGACATTGACCGTGGACCTTGAAGGTGGTAAGAAGAGGAGTGGCGGGCAGGGAGATACTCTGACTGGCTCAATTGCCACATTTCTGGGATGGAGGAGAGCCTACCTGGACCGTCTGTGGGATGTCGGCAAGGACCCCATCGGCGAGCACGAGTTGGTTGGGCTCGCAGCCTTCGGTGGCTCTGCTATCACAAGAGTATGTCTTTTTGCCCCTTTTCTGACTCAAAATCATAGAGGTCACCTCTAGCTGTCATTATCTCTTAAGCCCCCCCCCAAGAGAGCGAACCCCGGAGTTCTATGGTCCCAAAGCATCATACTAATGGTCTCCTAGGAATGTTCTCGTCTAGCCTTTTCTAAGAAGGGACGCAGTCTACAGGCAAGCGACTTGACTGACGAAGTTCACATCTCATTTCTCAACATCTTTGGTGAGGACGATGAGGTAGATGAATCCAAGCTGTAATTACAATTACGACTCTTTTATATAGATGAACCAGCTACGAATACATGACGTAGGTTACCTGATAGCCTTGTAAGTATATACTTTTGTCTGTGAGTTGATGCTGGGTATTTAACATGACATGCCTCTGCAAGCAACAGTGCCAACCTGGCGCCAGGCTTGCGCCCAAAGGAAGGCGTCACAGTATGTTCATTTCTCGTCCGAGAGCCATTTGAGTGGCCTTGAGGAATCACCTACACTGCACTGACTCGGTTATGACCTTGATCCTATAATATAAATAGATTTGGGTAAATTTAGTCTATCTTAGGATAACTTAGGATAGAGATCTCTAGTTTCCGACAGACACGAAATCTCTAGGATGAATGAATGAATATACCATTGGTTATTTATTATCTGATAAGATTGCTTGGGGCGATGCGGACTCCATCACACAAGCATTATTCCACCGCACAACCAAGTTTGGTGGTAGATTTGATACCACATGTCTTGTCAACAGGGCGTCAAAGACCTTACTTCCAAGTACAAGCAAGGTTGCGAGCTTGTTGTACGCCTTCCGTCGACACAGTATAACGGCCATTCTCTGTTGGTCACACGCCGGGGCCTGCGCTGGTTTCCTCAGGACCCTGAAGTTGACGCCATTTTCTGGGCATTAGAAAACAAACTCCCTATCCAGGTCAACAAACGCATTTCCGACCACAGTCGCGAGGCCGGTTCGGACACAGTTGACAAAAGTCGGATAATTTGGGTGAAGCCTGCACACCTTGAGGAGGCATACAGAAGAGAGAATTCGACCTCGAAGGAAGACTGGCCCAACAGCCAACCGCAGAAAATTATAGATGAGCATCAGGATGGCCCGCATATCGTCGCAAACGAACGACATGACACAGCCACTTACGAAGCCAAGGAATGTTATATTGGTTCTCGGATGATTTCAGAATAGTCAGCAACCAGCAGCGCGGGCAGGAGAAGGCAATCTTGTCATTAGGCACACACAGCCGGTGACCGGCAACGTATGTTGAGAGATGAGGAAACAGCCATATATAATACAAACAGCAAAACTCCATTAAATATAACCACCGTTTCCCAGCCTAACCAGACTCCGAAGCTTTCTGTATCATGCATATCCCCCAAAACAAAAACAGTTGATGCCGTTTGGCAAGCGTACATACCGACCTGTATAATACCGCAATGCCAAATTTCCCAACGCCCACTAGACTCTTCTTTCTTCCTGGCCGGTGCTTCAGCAATCACATGGCGTCGGAAGTCCCTTGAGTGAACTTGTCTATGATAGCAGTGTGATATCTTTGTCCTTGGAAATGTAGTCACGCCAGGAACGCAATGGCGCTATCATTTTCATCGCGTCTGCTTGAATCTTGAGTTTCACCAACTCGCTTGCCACGTGAACATCCGATGTCTCTGCAGGGTCGGCAATCAGTGTGGCAGAACTTATTAGTGTGTCTTGTTCGTTCGTTGGACAACCGAGATGAAGGCTTTCAATCGTGTTATCGAGTGACTTTAGAATGAGATCGTCGTATGGCACTCTAGCTGACGCAAGTTAGAGTGTTGTATCTCATACGCGTCGAGGATGGCTGATTGTCACGATCTGTCATCATCGAATATCATCCTGGACGTCATCTCACAGAACTGAAAGATCAATGGGCGATATAAGGCATCAGGCAAGACTTTGGTGAGATGCCAGAGTGCTCCCATACATAGGCCCTTGTCGAGTTGGATGATGGCATCCGCAGCTAAGATTCTGTCGGCGAGGAAGTTCATTGCTTGTGGCCATAACTCCTACCGACAGTTAGATCAGGGGACACCAAGAAACTTTACAGCAAAGAACCCACTTTATAGGCCTCGAGCAGCCTTTGGGCATCTTGCTGTTCCATCTCGCCTTGCCCAAGCTGTCGGATACACTCCCAGTAGCCCCCTTTTTTCTCATCCAGAAGGGTACATGGCTTCGAAGAGCCTCTTGCAATTTGTGAAGCCGTGAGGAGTCCCTGCAAGTCATCGGTCGAGCCAGTCTCATCGTATACTGCCAATGTCATACATAAAGACAGTAACGAAGACGCTGGATTGACTGGCCCGACCTCTGTGGCGGTCTCATCATTCTTGAGGGACTCCCACTCGGCGGGAGTGATAGTGGCTGGATCGGCCAGTGCGACTTTACATTTGGTTAGTTAACGCAGATGGGTTGACAGACCATACTGACATTTAACATTGGCGTTGGTAGGGCAGTGTTGTCAATTGTAAAGCCAGGCTGGCCTTTTGAAAGTCAGCCAAGTCATGAAAGAGAAGCCGTGTGCCAGTACTTACTTACGTGTAGTAAAACCACAGGCAATAAATTTGAAGTCCAGTTTGTTAAGAGAAATGCTCTGTCGGGTGTCAGTTGAACAGAAAATTTGGCAAGGGGGAAGAGGATTGAATACCAAGCAACTGCCTAGGTAGAGATGAGTCTCTAAGCCTGGATATGTAGAGGTGAAAGAAAGAAGAAATGGGAAGTGAGGAAAGATCCTCTATAAACACCTTACCCGACGCCTGGGTCAGGTTGGATCACTGCCCAGGGATTGCAGCGACAGTGAATCACTGTCAAGAGGTGACAACCAGAAAGTCGTTTATAATTTCTCTCTTTACCACGATCTCATCATAGGCTCTGATTCTTCAATTCTCTAACATCCACGAGCGTGTGGCTTATCTCTCTAACAACAAAAGCGTCAAACATTGTTTTCAGACTCCCAGATTTCCAGATCAGGGCCCCATCCTTTGATTGCAATAATTATCAGCATGATGAACCTTTTCTATCGCTCGCTTTAGAGCTCTGAAAATACCATTTGAGCTCTACGAACAGCTTACTTTATGGTGCAATGACCCAGAAATCCACCACAGTGCTACAATTTCATCCTTGAAATGGAGAGGGCTACTCTTAACGCAAAAGTTCGAACAAATTCACCTCGGAGATACGCAAGAGAGATTAGACGGAGACCTTCGAGCTTTCAACTGTTGCCAGGATGCCGCGATAAATATTGCTCGAGTGAACATAAAGTTGGTTTCATTGGTGGCCAGGTCTTCCTAAATACTGCTAACAGAGTTGGTTCAGGTTTGCATCCTTCATTACCAGGTTTCTGCCCACAGAAAATGATTCACAGGCGAGCGGGATTGATCCTCCTTAAGAGATCGTGTTTGCAATAGCCTGCCAAATCGACTGGCAGCAGTCTCTGGAAGTTATCTAGAATTCGAGCTCCTTCAATTGGCCTTGGGGATCTCGACGAGGATCAAATCAGGGATTTGAAGAAACATATGAATATCGGGCGACTTATTATGCTTAAGGAGCAAGAGGCGGCCATTAGACCTCAATCTGAAATAGAAAAAGGATTCAACCAGGTTTAACACAGCTTACAGATAGGCAATAAGTCTAAAGACCGACGAAATTACTCTAACTTTACCTTCGTTCTTTTATATTTTGGATTATGGTGCTGAATTATCTCGCCGCCTATACAGCCTATATGCTTCATCATTCTTAGGGTTAGCAATTCAATTCTTCTCGCGGCCAATTGAATCGATGTCATCGTGGGGGATCATTTCGGTCTTGGCCGGAATGTTCTTTTTCCACACATCAGAAATGTCATTGACTTCTGCATTCTCTAGGGGCCAAGATGCAACTTGTTTCGAAATCGTTCGATGTTGCGCAGTTCTCTTTGATCTTCCGCTAAGTCTCTATCCTCTCGCTCACTCTATGCTTTGTCGTTTCTTTGGCAGTGTTTAAGACCCTTGTTCCTGATGAATCCCGTCCTTTTCAGAACTTACGCAAATATTCATATAGATAAGCCTCCTTGGGATGCTTGAGTATATATGTGTCTGTTTGTAAGGTTTCTCGCGGGTCAATTAATCTTCGCCAACTGTTTTCGAACCTCCAAAAAGCTCTTGGCTCGACCCAGCCTCATGTCAGTTGTCCTGGCCATTACATATGAAACTATTTTACAATTTACTAGTCCTCTTCCTCTTCTTCTTTTATGATTTCTCTTCCTGAGTTTTCAGGCCATCAGAGTTCGGCTTGTCGGGATATAAAACCCCTTTCACGGCCATCCCAGATTTCAACTTTCTCTTCCTTTTATTATCTCTGGTTCGAAGCTGCCAGCTGCCTTACATTGCCAAAAGGTAACGCGGCTCCCGGTCATCGACAGAATACCGCTGACCGGTATTGTTATCCCAAACTTGAACCTTTAACGTACCAGCCGGCCAAGGTTTTCGATCCTCACTTTCCATCGCCGACTACATATGCAATAGAGCGCCTTCCGGTGAGATATTCAGCTCCTGTTCCCATGTAAGTATGCCCTCGACTGACGCAATCCTAGCAGAACTCAAAAACCCATTCAGTAAGAGTCATATAAGAAAGCCAGACACGGTATTCAGAGTCCCATCGACTCAGATAGTGACACTCCCTAAGAAAGCGCCGACTCCGAAGGCAGTGGCTATTTGTCCATCGCCGACTCTATCATCAGCGAAACAGCGAAGATCGTGTAACCGACGGGCAAATCAACATGCCTGTACCAGAGGAACGCTATCGCCGCAGAGCCATAACCCGCTCAAAGAACTGGACCATCAAAGACGCCTTTCATGCTTTGGATGAAGAGTTCTGGTGCAGAAATTTCGCAAACAATCCAGAGGATTTCGTTGCAGGAGTGTGTCATCCACTGGAAGATGACCCAGGCTATCAGTTTTGGCTTGAGCTCAACGGAGAGATTCGACAGTACTTTCATATTGCTGCAGATTTTCCAGATAAGAAAGGGAGCCATCATCCTATGATCAGAAAGACCATAGATGCAGCACTTGCAGCTATAGATGCCTTCTATGGCGACCGAGTTGTTGACGTTGATGGAGAGCAAGTACCCTGGGAAGAGGCAATACCCAAGAGAGCAGAATGGATCGTCGACCGCTTCTGCAGTCCCTTCCAGGGATGGAACCCGACCCTGAGCAATGCTGCCTCTATATTGGGACTCAATCAATGGCTGGACATCATGGCACCCGGTCCTGAAACTGAAATCCGACCTTCTATTCAGGGGGTTGATGGCCCCACGCAGGGAGATATTCAAGGTGATGGCTCCGGAGTTGATCTCTCTGAAGATGGCCACTGCATCAGGGACGAACATATGTCCGTTAAAAACGATGATGTCCTTGCAAAGTTGAAGAAGGAGCTTGAGGACTAAAGCGAAAAAGTTGAGGAGCTGGAGGACAAAGTCAAACATCCCAAGGAAGAAAACGGCAGAACACTAGGCGACCTGGGGGGACTTATAAAGGAGTCAAGGTGGCAAGACAAGCAGGTTGAACGACTTCGATCTATGGTTGCTGGTTTGAAACAGGAGGTGGATCAGCTCAAGAAGGACGCTAATGAACAGGAGGAGCGTCGCAAGAAACATCTGGAAGAGGTAGGAAAGCTCTTGACGACCACTGTGGATGAGATCAAGAGCTTGAAATCTTCCGTCCTCCATCAATCGCCTGCTGATGTGAGTTCAGTTATCACAACAGGTGACATGGCTATGGAATCTGATGATGATTTCCATGGCAATGGGACTAAGCCATCTACCACTCAAGCCAGCCATTTCAAGACGGCAACATCTACTCCTGAGCCTCGAGATCCTCCTTCTGATACAGCCAGAGGCCGAAGTGGTTCCAATCGTGCATCCCCATCCCCATTAGGTGACCGTACCTACGCCAGAACTGATCCAAGATGGAAAACGAACACCTTCTTTGGAGAAAGCACTTAGATCCTGAGAATGTCTCTATGGATGACGAATTACCCGAGTTTGATCTTATCAAATGGGAAGTCAAAGGGGGCTTCGGGCTAAATCTCTCTTTAATAGTTATACACACAGTCGAGACAGAATCGCTCAAGGGGCCATGATGTCTTGAATGCTCCGTATGTTCCTATGTGACGAGTCTTTATAATCCGACCACTAAAATGACGACCTAAAACTTCAGGAATGGTGGATTGAATTATGTAGCGTAGTTTCCCTCAAACTTGAGGCTCTGAACCCTCTGGATCAACTCCTCTGACCCCTGAGGCTCAGACATTTCCTGTTTGGCGAGCTTATGAACCTCCGTGAACCATTCATGGCGTTTCTTTGTCATTCCTTCTGGCAATCTCGGCATTTGATTCATTGTTGCTTCGGCACGTCGTTGTAAATGCAAATCGTCCCCCTAGGTTTCGATGCTGCGTACGAATGCTTCCCGAGCACGCTTCTTATCTTTATCAGTTGAATTCTCTGCGTCCAAAACTGCCAGAAATTTTCCAAGCATTCTTCTACGTCCTCGGGTAGTGAAACAGGAACTTAATTTTCAAAGTTAGCACATTCTTGGAGAATCCTAAGCGGTCGTCGTCCATCTAGAATACTAACCTGAGGTTTTCTGGTCTCGTTTCTTGGCGGGAGTAGGCTTATCGCTGTTCGTTTGATCCATGTCGACGATCGACGCGCGAGGAGATGTTTTATAAGAATAAGACTTTCGAAAGGTGATGCAAGGTATGCACGCCCAGGTGACAGTTTGCGGGCAAAGGGGAATATTGTATATAATATGGGAAGGTGTTCAGTGTTAAGCCTCCCGCAGACTTATCTACTTAGGTGATAAGTTGAAAGAAGGAGAAGTGTTTCATTTCCGTCAATTGAATTTATCAATTAAATATTAGATTGCCAATGCCTAGCAGTGATTCACTGTAGCTTGAAAGCCTGGCCATGTGCCGAAGAGTCCTGGATATTTATATATTTCAGGAGCATTCAATTTACAAATCTCATTCCTCAATTAGTTCTTGTTCGAGGTGAAACGCGGAGGGGGCCGGACATAGCTAAAGTACTCCTTACTAGCAAACTGATCGCAGGCAGGAAACGGTCTTTCTGCCCCCAGTTAACTTCCTGCTCTTGTCTTGCTATGGCCGAAGTCATAGAGCATTAGGTAATGGCAAAAGCAGGGATGTTATCCGTCTGTTCAATGGCTATACCATCGTGGCAGGCTCCTTGCGGGTCAAGGCCGAAACCGCCCTGCTGGAAAGATCGGCTTGGTTGTTTAATAGGTAGGGAGATTGCCGGGGTGCTCCACGATGGTTTTATGGTGGCAGGCTCCATGTACATTAACTCCTATTCCAAGGAGTTAAAAGGAGGCCGACAAGGTGTATAGTTTCGATTGCATGAATGGGGTCATGGTGAGTAGGTTCTCTGGGTATTCCATGATAGTTCCGTGATGACAGGCCACTTAAAGATATAGAAACCGCCCAGCTGGAAAGACATAACTAACGTGTGGGCTTGGTTTTGTGTAAATGGACGAACCATGTGGGCACGTAGGCTGACACGGCCAGGTGTGAAAGACATAACCAGCGCGTCGGCTCGTATGTCTAGTGCTTATCATCCTTACAAAGACCCTTGGTAAGGCTATCGATATCCTATCAAAGGTCAATTTACATCATTTGCAAGGGAGATGCTGAACTTCCGTGGAAGCCAGAGGGTAATCTATCATTCCAAAGACTCTTCACTACGTTTCGAGCCGGTAGAGCCGCTGCTCCAGGAAGGCCGGAGGAACAGGGCTGTCTCTCCAAAGTCGGCCCATTTCAGCCATACATAGTATGACGCGGATCAAAACTGCAGTCATCGTGAAAGGATAGTTGTGTAACGTGCCATAACATCGGAAAACTTATTAGTCTGACTCTAGTGGCACCTTGGGACTCTGCTAGAGCATCTTCAAGCACACGGCAACCCTTTCGTCGCATGCTGTTTCTTTTTATTGATAACGAAAAGCATAACAAGTCTCCCACCGCCTCGGGACCCTTGAAGATTTTAAATAGCCCTCGCGCTTGAACTGCTCCTTGCTGTGAAGAAACTTGATGTGGACAAATATTTAACTCTCCGAACAGATTGATGAAGATTGGGCACACAAACTCCGGGTTTAGCTTTAGCTATTAAAGAGGCAAGGGAGGCATAAAAACTTAGGACCTTGGTCTAAAGTAATCAAAAGACTTAGGTAAGTTTAGTATATTTTAGTAGTACTTTAGACCAGTTTATTCTGGCACCCTGATTTAATGTTACAAGTTTTATTCCCCCCTCGAGGAGGCAATAGGAAATAGATAGTGCTCTCTCGGGTAGGTCGGTCCTATCTGGCTGATTGACTGGTAGACAGTGGCTTTGCCTATTAACTAATAGTCTTGAGTAATAAAGCTTCTATTGAGTTGACTGACTGGAGGTTTGGGGATAACAAACAGGAACCTCGATTTTACATAGATCAACAGAAACATATTAAGTCTCCCTGTAACCAGAGGCGTGGTTGTGTCAAAGTTTACCATAGTATGACGATTCAAGATTCATTTCCGCATCTTTTCGGGTTTCCAGGTTCACATATAAGGGTTCGTGTAGACGTAGTTAGCTTGCAAATTTGGAGAACAAAAAGAATAGAGGACATTGATTGAGTTTTAAGCTCTATTTTACATGTGACGATGCTACAGGAGAATCTCCCTCATCTCATTCCCGTCGCTCCATTCTGGCGCGACCCCTCGACATGTTCCCTCCGCCTCAAGAGAGAAAAGCGACAACAAATATTCGGTATAGACAGCGACATCCCCAAAGGCCCCGATATTCTCCGCGCAAGTTGCTGCTGAAGATGTTTAACCGAGGAAGCTCTTGACGAAGGACTGAGTAACATCGCGGAGCTTGGCCTCGGTGTCCTTAGAGATAGCACCCTCCTTGTCAATGGTGGCAAGGAGATCAGACTCGTTGGTCTTGAGGTGAGCAAGGAAGTCAGACTCCCACTGGAGAATCTTGTTGACGGGGATGGTGTCGAGGTGACCGTTGACTCCAGCGAAGATGAGAGGAACCATCTCGTTAACAGCCCTGTTGAAAAGTTAGGATCATGACAATACTACAGGTAGGGGTATACATTCATGGGGCAGTACTGCTTTTGTTTTAAAAGCTCAGTAAGCTAGAGAAGAGTTAGCATATTTATATATTACCGTTAGACCAAGGTATTGAACTTACACGCTCACCGCGGTTGAGGGTCTGCTTGGTAGCGGCATCAAGATCAGAACCGAACTGGGCGAAGGCAGCAACCTCACGGTACTGGGCCAAGAAAAGCTTCAGGGAACCGGCGACCTGCTTCATGGCCTTGACCTGGGCAGCAGAACCGACACGAGAGACAGAAAGACCGACGTTGATGGCAGGTCGGATACCCTTGTAGAACAGCTCAGCCTCCAAGAAGATCTGACCATCAGTGATAGAAATGACATTGGTAGGAATGTAGGCAGAGACATCACCACCCTGGGTCTCAATGACGGGAAGGGCAGTCATGGAACCACCACCAAGCTTGTCGTTCATCTTGGCGGCACGCTCAAGCAGACGAGAGTGCAGGTAGAAAACGTCACCGGGGTAAGCCTCACGCCCAGGAGGACGTCGGAGAAGCAGAGACATCTGTCGGTAAGCGACAGCCTGCTTAGAAAGATCGTCATAAATGACGAGAGAGTGCTTGCCGTTGTCACGGAACCACTCACCTAAATTTCTGGTCAGTAATGGAGTTTCATAACGATTTCATAAAACAAGTCGACGCTGAAGAAAACAAAGCACCTGGGGATTCATAACATGTTGATGTGAATCTGCTGCGTGTGTGATGGTGTTTGACTGGAAAATGTTCCTGTGACTCTGGAGGGTAGGAGCCAAAAACTTACCGATGGAGGCACCAGTGAAAGGAGCGAGGTACTGAAGAGGAGCGGCCTCAGAGGCGGTAGCAGCAACGACAATGGAATACTTCATGGCGTCGTTCTCCTCGAGAGTCTTGACAAGCTGAGCAACGGTGGATCGCTTCTGGCCAACGGCGACGTAGATACAGTACAGCTTCTTCTTCTCATCCTGGCCATCGTTCCATCGCTTCTGGTTGAGGATGGTGTCAAGACCGACAGCAGTCTTGCCGGTCTGACGATCACCAATGATCAACTCACGCTGACCTCGGCCGATGGGAACCATGGCGTCAATGGACTTGAGACCAGTCTGGACGGGCTCGTTGACGGACTTTCGGGGCAGAATACCGGGAGCCTTCAGCTGAGCACGGCGCTTCTCCTTGGTGTTGATAGGGCCCTTGCCGTCGATGGGGTTACCCAGGGCGTCGACGACACGGCCGAGCATCTCAGGGCCGACGGGGACATCAACCTTGGTAATGTGTTAGCTTCAAGCTGAAAACGGGCTGAGTATGCTTACAATCTCGCCGGTACGCTTGACAGTCTCACCCTCCTTGACGAGACGATCAGAACCGAACAACACAACACCGACCTGGCCAGCCTCAAGGTTCATGCACATTCCCTTGACACCGGAAGCGAACCTATTACATAGTTAGATATGCGATGCATGACGAGACTGTTCCATATTTTGATCAGTACGTACTCGACAAGCTCCTCGGCCTGAACGTTGGCCATGCCGTGAACACGGGCGATACCATCACTGTAAGTTGAGTGTTAGTAATGGCTGGTCTCAATTGAGTCATTCCTGGGTGTCGAGGCGATTGACAACGTGGTGTTGATGTTTGAGAACATTATGCACCATCTGCGCTTTGCTCCGGTTGCTCCCAACAAAGATCCACATACCCGACGGAGAGGACACGGCCAGTCTCAGCGAGACCGGACTCTTCCTGAACACCACGAATTCGCTGCTCGAGGATGGAAGAAACCTCAGTAGGAGTGGCCTTGGCGTCGGAGGCGTAGAATCGAGCGGCGTTGATGGAGGCGGGTGCGGCATTTCGGACCTGGTGGTGAAAAACAAGTTAGCCGAAGCCCGAAAAAGTCCCCGACCGGTCAGCGGCGACAGCGATCCCAAATAGCTCAAAAAAGCTCATGCGAGACTGAAAAGTATAATCCAACTACTCAATTGAGCTCTCTCGATGGGTTGTCGATGGATGCACGATATTTGGAGGCGCTGGTCGATGGCATTGTCGATTCGGGGGCTCGGAAGAGCACGTTTTAACTTACCGCGGCGACCCTGCCAGCAGCAGAGACAGCGCCGACGGCGCGCGTCGACTGTCGAAGAGCGTTCCGGAACATATTAGAGGTATACGGGAGGTTTGGAGATGAAAGGAGAGCAATTGCAGCCGGGTGCAATTGGGAGGAGGGGAGATTGGGGAGTGCGGTGCTGCCTTTACAGGAGAGCAAATGGAGATTTTTGAGGAGGATGGTGATGGAGAACAGAGTCTGTCTGAGGGATAGAGTGGGGTTCAGCTGCTCCGATGGACCAACCATGATTCAGTGAGCGGTTTTGCCTGGATATTCCGAAGCAGTCTTGACAATTTCTTAGCTTGTTTTTCCAACCCGCTTGAATTTCGGAGCTTCATCTCGCCCACGGAGCTGACGTTCGACAGGATCTGTGAGATTGATAAGAGAGCAGGAAAGATGAAGATGGTCAATTGCCATCATCTCTCACTATTTGTTACCGATTGACCTCACCTTAGATCCGTGGATCCCCAATAACCTCATTGTGCTCACCAATCGACTTCTTTTATCCCAGTTAACTCCCGTACCGCCGAATGATCGGTATTACCCGGGTAAGTGCCATAAGTTAGTGCCTAAGATATGCGGTTACAAAGGTTGAAGTCGTCGTACAGACCAGGGGCATGCCTCATGGAGCTTTAATCCATCAAGCTGTGGTTTTCGTTGTGGAGCCTTATTACATTGGCCCAGCCACGGGGAAAAAGAAAACCTCAGACATTACCTACTTTTAGCTCAAGAAGTCAAATAAACTTGTCAAAAGGCACCCTAAGTTCTTACTAATTTACCTAAATCTTTTCAATCAGTTAGGAAAAAGGTCCTATGTTTTTTGGCCCCCTCTCCCTGGCTCTGCTACAGATCAACAAAGTGAATGGCACGCCATCTCTGGTAGCTGACAACCGGAGCACGCTTGTTATCTTGTAGCCCTGCGTTTGAGGTTTCCGATCTAAAACCAATCTATGAGGTCTCGGAGCCTTGTTACTTATGATTTTCCACGTTAACTGCTTTGTGTTGACGGAGGTCCCATGTGCCCCAACTTCCCAAGATATCAGATGTCTTTAATCTGGGGTGCATCCACAATAGGACAAATGACCCATGAAAGCTATAGGTGTTGGCTTTCTTCTATAAGGCTTCCCGAGTGTTAGAAGAATTCGTAATGTCATATTTGAGCGTCCAACCATTGAAGATTTTCAGACGCCATAAGCTATTCTCAACCTACCTCGGCCATTTTGTCTGAGGATTGAGGTTTTGTTTCTTACCGCCAATGGACCATGCCGTCGTAGGAATGTCCCCCCCTGCAACTGGAGAAGCATCGTGAGCTTGATACCTTTTACGAAACAGAATTATCTTGGAATATGAGAGCCAGTACCTTCACAGTCCTATCGCTAGGGGCAGTTGCACAGGCCTGTGCGTTTGCTGAGAGATGGTGATACCTGAAAAAGTTGACAGGGAACGATGGTGAAATCTTGGCGAGCAGAGTGGCCAAGTTTGACAACCCATAACCAAATAGCCTCGACATCATGCGGTGTCCGCATCGGAAGTATTGCGATACATTCAAGTCACATGCGAGGGGGCCAATTACCACTACGTTGACAATCAATGATCCATCGGTGGGCGTACAACATCACAAGCAATGACTCAGAATATAGTAGTCACACACAGGTCAGGAGCATTGACATTGCTCCAAAGAGGAGAAACCATCGAGGATACAAGTGATGCACCAAAATCCCCGAAGGACATGTTTATAACGTCTCGCGTAGACGTAAACAGACGAGAGGCCAAGTAGACAAAGTACCAATGATCTGACGATTGATGGCAATGTCACATTCATAGTGAATATCGGAAAGCCGGCAGAGCGCCGGTCGGTCTCTCAGGCCGTGGCTCGACTGAAAATTTCAAGTCAAGCTGATGCAGCAAAGGCAACAGAAAATACATGTCCCATGTGAGTTTCCCCTTAATGTTCGCCGTGACCATCCGTAAATTCAAACAACCAATTTTTCAACCGTTTATCGGACAATGCCGTCGAAGCGAGACTTGAACCACTTGACGGTCTCCTCACGCTTGATGCGGTGGCTGGCACCGATGCGGGACTTGGTTCGGCGGCGGCGGGTGACGCGCTCACCAGGTCGGGTCATACAGCAGTAGAAATCCATGCCGTAGATACCGATAGAGGGGTCGTACTTGATACCAAGATCGATGTGCTCGCTGATACCGAAGCCGAAGTTGCCAGTCTCGGAGAAGTTGCGCTTGCGGAGCTCGTACTCCTTGACCTTGAGACCACGCTCAAGAATCTCCTCGGCCTTTTGGATGTTAGCATCTCTGCATTTGGCATTTCCAATGTTCATGTGTGAATTTACCTTAGGGCCTCGAACAGTAACGTGGACAGCAATCTTTTCGTTACGTCGGATACCGAAGGTTCGGACGGTGTAGCGAGCCTTGCCTTTGAAAATTTCAGTCAGATGGAATCGCATCGCCATGTTCAAAAATTGGCAAACTTACTGTAGACGGGGGTCTGACCAGAAAGCTGCTCCAGCACCTTGGCGGCACGGGTAAGTCTGTCACCAGACTCTCCGACGGAGATGTTCAGAACGAGCTTCTGAATCTTCAGCTCCCGCATGGGGTTGTTTGCCTTCTCGGAAGCCATGGCTGCTGTTTTTAGTCGACCTGGTGATGGAGTTGTCGAAGATCGCGAAGGTTGCAAGAGTAATTTTTCAGTTTTTGTGAGCTCGTAATTATTTGAGGGTTAAGCGCCCCAAGTGGGGCTGGCGCTAGTCAGAAGTGGTCTAGTGCAAAAATGGTACTTTGTCGGTGTACCTTTCAGCCTTCCGCATCAGGCTCCGCAGATTTTGGACCTCATAACTCACCTTCAGAGCTCCAGGCATTGAAGGTTGTTACGATCGCGCGCAAATACACCGCGATCTAACATCAATTTTTGAAACACAGAGAAACTGCCACAGCACGCTCTCAAACCACCGCAAAAATGTCGAACAAACAAGGAAAGATGGTTTGTCTGCCCCCCTACTCTTACGCGTTTTGAGCGTGCTTGATCTTGATATGCTAACCAGTTCCCTTTCTCAGGCCGGTTACGTACGTATACCCCAACGCGCATGCGATTCGAATGCTACTTCTTTGCGATGGTTCAACCAAGCTGACTAGAACGGAACAGATCAACTGGCGGATGCGGGTTACTCTTAACGATGGAAGGGCAATGACCGGTCAGATGCTTGCCTTCGACAAGGTACAACACCTCCAGCCATTATTGTTGAGATCAAGGCTGACTAGCATTTAGCACATGAACCTTGTACTTGCGGATACGGAAGAGTTTCGACGCGTGAAGCGCAAGCAAAACAAGCCATCCGCCCCTGGCGCAAGCGGTTCGGCTACCCAGACCATCGAGTCAGAGGAGAAGCGAACTCTTGGCCTCACGATCGTTCGAGGCGCTCATATTATCTCCCTCTCCGTGGAGTCGCCTCCTCCCGCCGATCCTAGTGCGCGACTAGGCAAGAGTGCTCCTGGTGGAATTCCTTCTGCCTTGGCCGCTGGCCCTGGTGTTGCTCGTCCAGCTGGACGAGGAGCTGCACCTCCCTCGCTCGCAGTATGTGTTTCTTTCCCCCTGAAGCTGCCTGGTTAACTGCTAATATTGATAAGGGTCCTGCTGCTGGTGTTGGTGGTGCTCCCCCGCCTGGTTTCCCCGGTTTCCCTGGTGCTCCTGGGTTTCCCGGCCGTGGTGGTAAGTTCAAATCGTCCCGATATCCTCGAAGAGTCTCTAACAGTCTCCAAGCCCCTCCTCCTGGCTTTCCTGGAAACTTCCCTCCTCCAGCTGGTTTCCCTGGAGGCGCTCAATTCCCTCCTCCCGGGTTCAACCCCGGTGGTCCCCCACCGCCTGGGTTCCAGCCTCCTCCCCGAAGATAGGTTATGTAGGAACTGGTTACTTCGGGCAAATTTTAATAGCCTGTGAGGAGGATTCGATATCGTAACTAAGACTGAGAATGTCTTGTCTGCTCGTCGAACCAAGACGTCACGTTGGAATACATGTGGGGATTATGAGCTTGACACAAAAATGTATGTGGATTTCTTCATGGCACTTTACCGTCCTCCATCAATGTTAACAAGTTCGCCAAGACGTTATACGGAGCACTTGAGGCGCATGATGGTGTATTGGGCTAGAAGTGATTTGTTGTTTTATAGGATTATAGGCCGCTCCAAGACTATGGGTTCGTGTTGTCAAATCACCACAGTACATTTCGTGTCAACAGTTTATGAGCAAGCGTGAGCGGGATGCCTTTGCTGATATGTTTGGTGTCCCTGTCATTTGTTTACCCAAGCTTAGTCCTTCATGTGCTCAAAAGAGATATGAACTACTTAACTGTGGTCTGCGAATGGTATGAAGGTCGTAATCAAGTCTAGAATTTCGCAAGGGTGGTAGAGTTATAAACTGTTATTCGACTGAGCACCGCTTCGTCTAAAAGATAGGTCGAGAGCCATATCTCATTGCGGACAATGCCATGTGCAACCCCTCAGCCCAGAACGAGTGACAGAGGCATAAGCCGTCATTAGTATTGAAAATAGAAGCCATTAGTATATCTTATTAATCTAAATTCCCCCGAAGAGAACTCATTATCGATGGTCAATAAGATGCCAAGCTTCCCATACAGGAAGTCTGAATGAGCATGCATGTCAAGTCACTAACAAGGTCCAAGTATCTTAACTTCTTAATACTCTCCTGACCCTTAGATTTAGTTCGCTTTCTAACGATAAATGTAGGATATTTTCCGAATCTCATCCATATTCTAGCACCACTTCGGCAAATAAAACCAGGAAACTGGCAATTCGGTCACATTTTTATAAGTAAATCGTCTTTTCGTCTTATTAGCCAGGTCTGTGGCCTCTAAATAGCGGTGGCACATGGCATCGGGTCAGTCAGAAAAGCGCCTTACGTACTAACACTTCAAACTTCGATGCTCTCAGGATCCATCATTAGCCCAGAGGTAGGCAGAGAACTGAGCAAATCGGTTTAATTCTTCTAATCAAAATGAACCGTACGTCATGAAAAGGGATCAAACAGCCGAAAACATGATCCAACCTGATTATCCATCATCCCTTTGGTTGTCATTGACATACATCGGCGTCGAGTTACTATCCATGAAACAAATTCTGGATAGCATAAGCCACATGATAAGATATAGAGAGTTCGTGTTCGTTCAAGTCCGAAACCCGATAAGACTCACTATTTGTGCGATATGATATGCGTCTCTCTGGGACGATATAGGTTTGCGCAGTGAATCTTTGTTGTCATTGCTTTACGTATATTCCCGAGAAACTACTTAGGGACCAACTTCCATCAACTCATTATAATCGTGTGCTTGCCGATACTGACCCAACTCCGAGAGCGCCCAATAAACCGAGCCCTGATCCGTTCCGAGTTCTCGACTTTAAATACCAACAGCATGACTGAAGACCTTGGCCGCCAACTGGCTGAGCAGCCGTGACTTGTCGTCCTGGGGAAGCTCCTGAAAGACAGCATAGACACTCTTACCCTTCGCATCGCGGACAGCTCCTAGTCTGTTCCCCGCAACGGCTCCTGCGACAAGACCTGGCACATTGGCTACTATAAACCCTAGAGCGCCGCCGCTGACACCACCCACCATACTCCAGAACTTGCCCGTGGGGTGGTTATCCCTGCCCTCGGCCATACCCTCCTCGCGCATCATCTCCTCGAACACATCACTAAACTGAGCATCTTCGGTTTGCTCGCGATTCTGAGCAGGGGCTTGGCCTTGGTTGGTAAAGAAGTTCCATGCCCAGGAATAAGGACTCTGTCGCGGCGCGGCGCCACCCTCAGTTTCCGTCTCGGGAATGTCCTCGAAAGGATCTGAAGGGGTGCTGGTGTTGAAGAGTTTGCGCTGAGCATCATACTCGCGACGGCGTACAGGTTCAGAAAGTGTGTAATAGGCGTCGTTGACGAGCTGGAACTTTCGTGTCCGTTCGGCTCGCTCTGGGGAGTCATTAGAGACGCGGTCAGGGTGCGTCTTTAGGGCAGCGCTGATTACTGGTATTAGTTGTATCGCAAGTCGAGACTACACACAAAAGTGACATACCGCTTGTAAGCATCTCGGATTTGCTGAGTGGTCGCAGTATCAGAAACCTCGAGAATGGCATCTACAGAAAGTTCCAGTCAGTTTTCACTCCGGCGCATTCACATGTAGTGGGGTCATCATGGCAGCTTACAGTAGTTCGGGGGGACTCCAGCAGTCATGATGAGTTCATGTAATACAAAGGTATTTACAAAAGATAATAAAATTAGAGTCGATTCTAACGAGCGAGAGGTCTACAATTTTCCTCGCGAGGATATGCCAAGTCGCAGGTGGTAGGTTGGTATGTAATGCGAGTGTTGTTGAATCAAGGCCATCGACGACTATCCCAGGGCGGAAGTGTCAACGTCATTGTGGCGGTGCCTGCGCCTATGTGGCGATCCAATCAATTCAACTTCTTCAACTTCAATTCGCTTCATGGAGTGTTGGATATCTCAAACTAGAACTCCAACCAATGTCTTCTCAAAGGAGGATATGAAATACTCCTAATCATCGCTGTGCTTTTCTTTCGTTGCAAACTAGAAACTTTACTCGCTGAGTAACTGCCGTGGAAATTACTCATGAATGAATCATGTGCCAATCCTCGACACCCCCCCCCCCCCTGTATCTTATGCCATGACACCCAAAACCTAATAGCTTTGTTTTTAAACCACCCCATTTTTTACACATAACTCCTAAACGGTACATTAATGATCATGATTATTCGACATCCTGCTCCAAGTATCTCTGTGCTCTCGATAACGCATCAGCTGTGATCTCGTTGGCGTCTGCTTGTCGACCAGCTTTCTGATAATGCGCTGCCAGCACCCACATATCACGGATGACCCGTAGGTTGTTGTTCGCACCGTGTGCTACCTCTCTTTTAGAAATGGCATGCCGTAGGTTCTGTTCGGCCGTGTCCCATTCCTGCCTCGATTCCTGTACTCGAGCCAACATCTTGCATGCGTATGCGTGAAATCGATCGTTGGATCTAGGTCCTTGTTCGGTTCTAGTAAGATCGAGTAAATTGATGGCTAGCTCCTCAGCCTTCTTCTTGTCACCAACATCCATCTGTGTGAACTCAAGCCGCAATGCTTCTACTCGTAACTGATCCGCATCGATTGCAGATGATGTCTGACTCTGTGCCTCAGCCATCCTTTCCAGGGCCTGATACATCGCATCTTGCCGCTTGCCAAGTTCGCTTTCCCTACGGAGGCGTGTTCTCCCATCCCAAATTAGTTGTTCGTAAAGCCAGAGTCGATGGGCATCCGATGTCTCGATATGTTGGCCCAAGAGATTAACATTCCGTAGCCAGGCTTGGCGCAACAAATGACACAAGTATTTCCTTCCCTCATCTGATTGATAATCGCAGTTACGAAGCTGTTGGAGAATAAGGAGGAGCGGGTGTTGAGCAGGCAGCTGTCGTTTCGCGAGTATTGTAGCATGATCCAAGAAAAGGGCCAAAAGCCGAAGATGTCCTCGGTCCACCATATCGTAGATTGTATCTAGCACATGCCAGATAAGGTCGGGGTGATCATCGCTCAACACAAATTCGAGCACATAAAACCCTCGGCGTGCAGCCATACCAGCAAGGTCACCCTTTCCGTGGAACCAAAGGTCGAAAACAAGCTCGAAAATGCGATACATTGTACGACTGTCTCGGATAGGGGGGGAATTTGGGGTTGCTAGGTATTCCGACATAGGATCTGACATGACAGGAAAGATTTCTAGTTTGGATTGACTCCAGTTGAAGACGCCTCCGAGAACCTGTTCCAAATCAGAGTAGGGACCGGTGTTTGATGGCTGTATCAGAGCCATAGACGTAGTTGGATCATCTTGGTGTTCCTCTGGAGAGGCCGAGGATGAGGATGAGGATGAGCTTTGTTCGTCAAATGTACTCGTCCCAGAACATTCAGTAGTATCCAGAGGAGTGGAAGCTGCAGATCCCGGTTGACCTTTCCGATATGTACGTTTTCTTAAGCCCCATTTCTTTAAACGCTTCTTGAACATCTGCTCCCTTTGAAAGACGAATCAGTTTTTGGACCTTGCTGGTACCACATGCGTGGATCTCACTCACGTTGCTGCGAAACCATATCTGGCCTGAAGGATTGCCATAGTCTCGTTCAGCTTTCGGTTTTCCTGAATATATAGCTTCCTGATGACGTTGCGCATACTCTCCCACTCCTCCTCTGTGTGCTCCTTCGTGTAAGTTCTGTCATCTACCGCCGGCGGACAGCCCGGAAGCCGGGGGGCCAAGACTGGCAGAAGAGACGACATGATATCCTATCATGAAGGGGGTTATGATATGACAGAGGAGAACCAGGGTGGGTCAGCAAGCCCAGTGGGAGTTGCTCAGTTTGCACGGCAACAATGACGGTAGTATCGACAATAGTGGTGGTAATAGAAAGCACAGCAACCTCCGCATAGAGCCTCACGGTAATGTATCGGCAGCGGCATGCCGGACCGTTGACTGTGCATGGCGAACGGGAACTCAACTTGTCAAATCCGTGGTCTTTAGTCTTTGATGCCCGGCATATGAACCCGTTAAGAAGGGTTCGGCGCCGGTTCAATCTGATTGGATGACTTAGTTCCCTGCATATTGGGCATGGCCTAGGCTGGTTCCGGCTATGGTCGGGAGTCTATTTTGCGTGTTTTTGGTCTCGAATACAGTGGATTTTCTGCTTGTTCCTGGTGCGAGCTGCAGAAATGGTGTCAAAGTTGACAGCCTCACCAGCGATCATGTTAAATCCGCCCAGCCTCCTTTTCCTTTTGAGGAGAATATGTAACATGTATATTCCCTGACACGCAGAGACCCGCAGAGCCTGCCCTGGCATTTGCAACAACGCAAGTTTTGCAGCTATTGTTGTGCGAATGACGATGGTGATGACCTCATTAGAATACGCCCCGAACGCTGTCGGGCCGCCGTGATACTGGCTATTGCTGCCAATGCAACCGTGCTCAAGCCACTGTAGACGATACCACGGTCTTTCTGCACGTTTGGTGTCAAAACAAGCTCGTTACCATTTGATAGTGGCTTATTAGGCGAATCGAGTTCTGGAGATGTGTGGTTGTCGTGGTTATTCGTGCATGTACTGCAAAGAAACATGCATCTTTGGATAAGCCTAGTGAAGTTGGCTAAGAGACGTCATCGTTTTAGTGGTCAACTGAAGCGCCTACTGCACGTTTTGATGAGCTTAAATCCACTTCTTCAATGATAGATATCGATAAGTCCGAGCGCACCGTAAATTTAATCCAATTGAAGTCAAGCGTTTCAACAGGGGTGAGTTCCCAGCTCAATGACCTTACTGAAAGCCAATGCCAGCTTGTTCTTCAAGGGTCCTCTTCTAGAAAACATCGAGGGATCGAATCTTAGCCAGAGTTGTCTAGGTGTTAACTATGCATTGAATGCCTCAGAAGTGTGAGCAGAAAATGTTTCATTTTGTAGAGTAAATGGCAGCATGTTTCATGCGTGGAAACCCTACTATGGTCCCAGCAGCGTCTTACGCCTTAACTCTTATTGGCAATTCATGAAGCAATCCATGCAGAAAGATAGTGCATTCGTAGCTCGGCCAATCATGTCTGCTGTGAAATCCCGATCAGGATGTGGGAGAACATCTACCGAGGGGTAACGAGACAAACTTGTTTTGTATGTCCTCTCAAAACTTCCACAATAGGGACAGTCCCTTCTCGAAAACGCCATACACTCAGACAATTCCCATAATTGAACCGCTAGTCTGTGCATCCGTTTGCCGGGCGCCACCAACAACCACTACCGAATACCAAGCTTTTCGCTCGGAACTTGCCAGAGGCTCTATGGCTCATGGCAGCTTTGACGCCAATGCAGGGCGCGCGTACTGGGACCACAAGAGGTTAGGGATGCCTCGCATCACTGCAGAGCCTGGCTGAGAAAGCGTCTGTGGGTGCGGGTATCTGCCGCCATTAGTCGATGTGTTGTTCCGCACACACGCACACACACATCGAAGCAACCAAGATGGGCAGTGCTCGAGATAGTGTCAACACAACGACTGCTCCCTTGAATCCAGACTCAAATAGCCCAAATGATCGGCATTTAACGTCGTAACAACGGGCGCAACTCCAACGCTTAAGTCGTAAGATCCTGGTGATGATCCTGTGGCGCTGGGAAATTCCTTTTATGATGCTTCATATCTCCATAGGATACTTGCGCCTTCGATCAGGAAAGGAAGGTGCTCTTGTCTTGGCTTTTCTTGCAGCTCTCTCATCAGTGTTGAATATACAGCCTTCAGGAATCGTCGTTTGAATCGTCTCCAATCATCGTTCGTCGGCTTGCGGTTCAGCTCCACGTCGCCATCCTCTCTGTCAGGCTCGTCCTCTTCCACCTCTTCTTCAAAGTGAAGAGGATAATATTGTATCTCATTCCGACGAAAATACCAAGTAGTCCTTGACTGGTCATCTTCTTGGGACTTTACGAAGCTGCTGGATAGAAGCTGCAGCTCAAGTTGCGACTCCGCTCTGTGGGGTTTTGAGATGACACACTTGAATTCCTCATGAACAACAAATAAGACTTTCCCCAATTTGGAGAACCTTGCGAGCTTTTTCACAAGCGTCTTCATATTGTTTTTCGATACTTTGCCGCTTAGTATGGGGTGGTAGATACCAGTGCTGAATCCATATGATGTCCCAAATGCCACTTGGCGCATGTCTCTTTTCATGAAGTCCACCTCTGCGAGAGAATGCAGAGTCCTCAATAGCCTTTTGATCAAGAGGTAGGGCTGAAGCAGAATTATATCTCGGCTTGGGTCGATGTACTTGATTGTGTCGGAGAGTGTTAGTGGCCGGTAGCGACGAAGTACGAAGGCACGGGACTCTCTGCATACGGCTGCCAGTACAGGGGGCGCATCATGCGAGCTGCTGGAAAATATGAGCCCTGTAGAGGTCGGGGTCTTGAGCGTTGAAAACGGCGTGTCAAGAATCTCGTATACTCGAGGTTCTGGTAGGGCGTATACCCAGACCATGGACCGAATCTCGGCCGGCAAGTTGTTGAAAGCAACAAAGCCCATTGCGGATTGTATTCTCCACTGTAGGACAGTACAGACAGTTTCCTCGCTTTAAACCCCGCGGGCTTCAAGAAATTGAGTTGCTTATATATGAGTTGTAGGCGTGTGAGTGACGAGCGTTCTCATAATGGTAGAGTAGAGTTGAAGCTGATGCCGCAATTTATCATCCCATGATCTATAGCGGCGCTTTTCCACAACCTTCATGTGGCTCAAATCTTCCGGCCCGGTTGATATGTGGCATAACGTAAACCACAGTGGCAGATCACGAAGCTTAAAGTGTCGTTTTTGCACGAATCTCGGGGTTCCATCCCGTGTCCGCGCGCGAATCAGAAGCAATCATGGCGACAAATTTTATGATGTTTATTCCCATGAATTTCCGGTCGTCGGTATGATGCCCATCGAATTCTCATCATGACATGATATGGACTTGGTGGCCGGTTATTTTCATCGTGGGCGCAGTGGTCGATGTCATCCGCCCTGACAACAAAGAGCTCAGCTCTACTTAGCGAGCATGTGTGCGCATCATTCAAAGAGGTTATGTCCACGCAATCCGAGTCATACAGGATCAAGAGGATATATCATGATTAGACATCAGTATGTTGATATGGCACATATCATGATCACTCTGTACACTTCACACTCCGCGTTCTGTTACCCTACAGCTGGTCCGCCCGGAGATCGGAACGATTTTTAACCGAGTAAGATACGCACGGACCATGCTCAGATTCAGCGGCTTAAAATCTCGATCGCGTCGTTCAAGCAAAGCTTTTCTTTTCTTCTTTTCTTCTTCGTGCGGCTGGCATAACATGAAAACTTTATACCCGTGTTGCTCGAATCCTTGTTTCCGTGGATGTAATCGCAGCGTCAGTTATGCCCCAGATCAATCATAATTGCAGGCCCGCCCTACCTTCGTCTGGTTTTGGTGTTTTCACACATCTTAGTCGTGGTTGGGAGGCAGGACATATCTAAATTCCTATTGCGTGACATGTATGTGTAGTACTTGCGTCGGCATCCCGTTCTGTCATTACAGTTAGAGAGAACAGAATCAACAATTGCAGACCTGTACTATGGGGCAATTAAACTGTGTCTATCTTACTGGGGCGGTCTTATTTGTTCGCCTTTTGCTCCAAAACTCCTATTACCTGTTCCCTGTCGAGGTCATGTTTTGATGCATGCACACAAGAAAAATTCGCCGATATTCCATTGCGAACCACAGGACTCGTAGTAGAGAAACCTTACTCGTCCTCTCCTACCTTCTGAAGCTTGCCCATCTCTCGCTTGGCTCCAGCTTCTCCAATGAGTCTTACTCTGTCGAGACGAACAGTCTCTCCATCACCCTCACCCTGCTGAACGTAGATCACAAGACTCGATGTCTTCTGGAATTTCACATATCGCAAGCTCAGGCTCACTGTTCCCTCCTCGTTCCAATCCTCAGGAGAAATCTCGATAGCCTGTGTTGGTTCGGTATCGTCGGCTTCGTTGAAGTCGAGGTTATGAGTGCGGTTGATATACAGGTGAATGTTGCCGGGCCTCATTACGTCTTCGTCGTCCTTGGGAGGGAGGGAAGTGAGCTGTCATACGCGGTTAGTCAGTGTCAGACTTTGTCGCAATTTGAAGGACCAACAAACTGACCTGGAGAGTGTGGAGTTTGACAATGGACTGGAAAGGAATGTACAAAAGCAGCTGGTCATCTGCACCGCTCTGCACGTAGTCCTTGGAGGCTCCTTTGCCGTTACCGAGGCCACTTGGCTTGGAACCGTCGAAGAGAACTCGAACAGTCCCGGCGCTCTCATCAGCGTTGAGAACCTCCAGATCACGGAGTTCTATTTGGTCGGTGATGTCGTTGTAGCCTCGTGGAGCTTCCATACCCTTCCAGCTGGGACCACCGCTGGCCGAGCCAGCGTTTTCTCTGGCGGTCTTCTCATTGAGCGAAGTGGCCAAGGCAGGTATCTTCATGAGCGTATCCTTAAGTTTCTGAGGATCGGCACCCTGGACCTGGTCGACCTGCTTTCCATCTGCAAAAACGATGAAGGTTGGTGGGTTTGTAATTTTGTACTCTTGCGAGAGCTCTGGTTGGTTGTCGCTGTTAACCTTGACCAACGTGATGAGATTCGGCTGTGCTACGTCTTTGGCGAATCTTTCGTAGATGGGAGCGATCTGGTTGGAAGTGTCAGACCAATCAGCGTAGACTTGAAAGAATCATTCGTTAGCTTTTATCATCGTCATTTGTGAGAAGGGAATGATACGTCGCATCGCAGGATGAGTTGACTGGGATGGCGGGGTATCTCTACAACTACCGCAAAGATCGTAAATTTCGATGGGAGATTACTTACAGTCAGCGATGACTATGCGTGACGACTTGAGAACCGAGTCGAAGTGACGCTTCGAGTCTATAGTGACGACTGAGTTCTGCGACATGATGGATGGCTTGTAATGGTTAAGGTTGACGAGGTATGACGGTGTGGTAGAGACAATCAGCCAGGGACCGAAACGCTGAGCAACAGGGCTCCAATAGAAAGCGAGTTGGAGGGGTCATTACTATACCGGGGCTGGCGTCATTCAACCAATGGCGGGGAAGGTTAGCGGCGCCTACAGCAACCGACTGATGCGTACAGATCTTGCCCTCTTTTCATTACCCTGGCCTCGAAAACAAGAAAGACTTTGGCCTTAAACCAAGGTACCAAAAATGACCAGTCTAACGATCCACCGAATTTATACTCAGTTTAAAGTAGGTGCCTTGGATTTATATTTTCATTACTTAGGATAGGTATGCCAAGTTTTCTTGCTTCTGCAGCCCAAAGCTGGTCAGGTGGGTGATCAACCCAAGGTTAGTAATTACTACTAAGCTAGGTAAGGTACCTAACCTACTACCTAGGTACCTTAGGTAACTGTAGTTCATTCGTCGAAAGACATAATTCTTGAACTACCTGTAGGAACGTCGATAAGTAAGGTACCTAGATTAGGGTCTTCTCTCAGATACCCTGGTGGCTAAATATTAGAACCGAGCAAAAGTGTTCTACACTACCTACCAACCTTCGTACCTACTACCTTAGTAAAAGGATATATTTTTGGAGACTAGCTTATATCTCTCTTCGGGCGTTTAACTTAAAGTAATCCCCCTTCCCAAATGTTCAAACGCCAAAATACGAACGTAGCAAGTCCCTTTATGTATATTCCCAGTCTGCCATTCCAATGCTCGTAAACAGTCACCCTTATCCCCTCGCCCATGGATAAATATGCACCTTAACCAGAACCATTGACTGGTGTTCCCAAGAACGGACTGCCAAAAATTACTTCTGCAATTCGATACGAGTGTGGAATAGCATCTGCAGGTAAGATGGGATCATCAATGAAGGTCGAGGTTGACAGGTCGAGGTTGACACTTCGTCACAGAACAGCAAGATGAGTGTACTGCGACGATGGTTGACGAGGCAGGCAGGGCTGGAGAAATCCACATAGATAGGGCCCCGTTGCAGATGCCAGTATCAAGTTGGGTTATTGCTTTCGGTGTGACAATATGTTCCGTTAACAGGGTCATCATCTCAGGCCAGAAGATCTACTTTTGGTCAACGAAGGACAGTCAATGGACAGACGCAAAGGACAATTACCTTTAATTCATGGACAAAGTAGGTTGCAACCGCCATAGTCATACCGCTTTCTCCAAGCAGTCGAATCTTCCTGATGCTTTCTTCCATCACTGGTTCGACTCGGCTTTCCAAGTTCGACGGGCTCACTGCAGCTTCTTCAACCCTCAAAACCCCGTCAATGTTCTGAAGAAGGCTAATGTCGCCATCTGAAGCTGCTTTTGTTTCATTTCTGGTGCTGATATTTGGTAAGAGGCTAACGGGTCGGTCTCTGACAGCCCCGAAGATCCTAGGGAATCTGATTTCTCCAAATCTTCGACTACTCCCTTCAGTAGCTCGGTAATCGTATCACGAATATGAGCTTGGCGAATCCTCCGGGTGGATTGTCGTTCGCCGACCAAGAATTTAGAGTAAGACATACACTTCTTGAAATGGAAACTCATAGAGAGAGAGGTTTTAGCTCGTAGAGGCCGTTCTGCTTGTTTTTTGAGAGTGAAGTATCTGACCCTCTTGATTTCATCTTGGCCAATCTCACAATATATCCAGACTCTCTGGTGTCGATATGTGCTTGGATTTCTCTGTCAAAAGTTTGAACACTGGTCGCACGCGGAGTGTTCTTCAAGTAGTGTTCATCAAGAATCTCGTCATCGTCCTTTTTGAAACAGTCCCCGACGATGGGGGCGAGATCCTTTCTATTATCATGGATCAGCAAATGGCATTCATGTCAGCGATGGACGACTCTTGTATGTTTGTGGTTCTCATGTCAAAATTAATCTCTCCATCGCCGAAACCATCCTGAGATACCTCAGTATCCAGCGTACTGAGGGAACCAACGGACTATTTTGAATTCCTGGTCCCATGTAGGACTTTGATGATGAGTGACTTTGCTCGTCCAGGTTTGATTGTGTTGTAGGCAAGCCCAGAGCAGCTGAACGCCCAATTCTCTTCTTGCTGCTCAACCATGCCGAATTGGGCTTCCGTCTTCCACTGATACGTCTGACCAACAGAGAAGATGAAATGGGAGTAGGACAAAAAATGGGAAGTGTTTGAAATATGCTGTCTTTTATAATGGATATATAGGAAGCCATCTGGGAGGCCTCTGAATAACTGCACTGCATTGTCAGAAATACTAAAATTTACTTATCCTCCGTATTATGCCTATAGTTCTCGTAATCTGCTCGTTCATTAACCAGTAAAGAGACTCAATGTAAGTAACTGAGCTGTATAACTACATGTATAATATGTATGTACAATAAGGGAAAGGGAAAGGGAAAGGGGAATATAGTATCCTTGGGAATTATACATGTCACTCGCTAGGGAGGTACACTATCTTGGTGGCCCTGATATTCTCTGAGATATTAGCATACTGGCTGGTTTCATTCGAAATGAACGATACTAAAGGGAAACCCAACGTTCTGTCAGATACGATACCTGTTGGATGCTGGATGAATTATATCGCCAAGAGTGATTGGGCTTATCATTTTCTAGAGTGATCTCCTATTGTTGGTCAATTGAACAGATGATATCTAGGGCCTGCCATCTCCTCCTGCTATCCCCTCTACGTGAACAACGCCAACGATCCTGGGCTGTCTTTGATATACAATCAAGGAGCTTCCGGGAACGCTGGGCTATTGTTAGAACTTTCTTATCACAGCAGAGTTAATGCGTTTATCCCTCGAAAGCGCACGAGGCAGGGTTCGGAATAACCATCAGTAGATGTAAACAATATCGACTACGATATCTGGCATATACTAACTTCATAGACAGCAAGTTCTGCAAATGCTATTATAAGGTATGAAGAATGGGTATTAAACCAGTAAAATGCCGGCAATGTCCCCTTAAATCTGTAGCCGCTTTTTATCTCCAAGCCAGTCATTCTAAGCATGTTGTCCTCCTGCTTGATGAACTACAGACACATTGTCGCAAGTACAGTTACAACTATCTTGTTGGATTATACGGGGGTGTCTTTACTACCAGAATTGAAAGGGAATTGCCACTGCCATCTTCAGAAAAATGTGATACAGCATCATATGCCTTCTTGTTGGCTCACAGAGGCATCGAAAAAGTCACCTGCATCGCTTCATGTTACATTTGGCCAGTGCTGAGGCGAGTCTCGAAGGGAGAATGTATCGCCATAAAAAGTTACCGGTGTTGCTTTGTGGTCAAAGATTGGTCGATTTTTGGGTTACATGTCGTCGCAGGCAAACCAGTCGTAGCTTTAACCCCTAGTATCAAACTCTGTGACCTGTTGCTTTAACATCTGACTTTACCTTGATACTAGTTACGGCTATGCTTAGCTGACTTGTAACTTTGCTGTTGTCGCCGTTACCAATCATGTAAGGTCCCTAGCTGAGACTTAAGAAAAGGTAGTCTCATGACTTTCATAGCGATCTCTATTGCGTTTCTGAATCAGTAAAATGCTTCGTCTGAATCAAGAACCAGTGAGACAAGACCGTCCAGCACACAATGAATGGATGGGACCAATGTTGAAGTTCCTAGTCCCACCCAGTACAAGAACCAGAAAAATTGTCAGCGTGCAAGAACAGCAAAACAAGGAACAAAAGTAAACGCAGTTCTTGCAGAGCCAAGCCAGCGGTGAAATCGACGTCAAACTTGACAGTCAACAACAAATCTTGCAATATCTCATGCTGTGGCGCTCCGGGTTCCTGCGGCAGCGAGGATAACGAGTGTCTAGGCCGTCATCGTTCTTGCGACAACAATGAGAGACAACAAGGATGCATCATGTATGCATATGCGAGGCATTGCATACCCTCAAGGAACTGTTGGTCGAGAGACGATGCTCTTACAGTAGCGTACGCGCATGTTTTTCTGTGCTTTTGTTGAGTTTTTTGTGCCGTTGCCACTCCCGTCTCGCGTGGCCGGACCAGATCCGCGTGGTCGACGGTCACAACAATTCAATTTAAGCCGGCTTTTTCAGGGGCTTGACTTATAGGGGGGGGTAAATTGAATTAGGGTGTATT